>LBNU01006868.1:140314-201798 GCA_014162995.1 Artemisia annua
AGAAACCATCACTGATGTTAAAATCCATGTGAAATCCAATCCTGCAGTACTTACCGTCTTCAAGGGCCAGGACAAAAGAAACTTCAAGGTGCATGATCCATTCAAGATCACTGACTTCGGGATCACTGAGCTCGATGAACTAGCTCCAATCATCACAAAGAAGAACAATGTAGTGGTCCCAAAACTGGTGAAGTCCCTTGAAACTCGTTATCATAATCTAACCCTGAAACATAAAGAACTTGGGATTCCCTCCCAAAAGCCACCTTCAGTACAAGCCATTCAGGCCGCCCCATCTCAGGAAGCATCAGCTCAACCCTCCCAAAGGAAAAGGAAAAGAATAGGTACTGAAGCAGAGATCAAGGTTCCTGGACTTGAATGCGACAGAAGCCTTCCTGAAGGGATTACATTTGTCAACAACACAGTTCTTGAGCTACCTGAAAGAGGTCTATGCTTTGTTGATGAATTTGGGAACCCCTACTTTCAAAGATGGTCTGATATTGATAAGGCCGGGGTTAAAGCTATGCTTATGTACTTCATGATGGCTTCTCCAATCAAAACAGCTGCAAATGTAAGGTTCTGCATAAACCTGAAAACAAAGATTGAAGAGCATCCTGAAAAACATGTACTGAGATCCAAAAGAGCTAAGCTTGAGGCACTTGGCTACCACCTCAACATCTGAAGCTGCAACACCTTCCATCCTTGTAATTTTTTTGTATTTTGTTAGGAACTGTAATAACTATCAATGAACAATGATGTTTTATTTTATCAGTGTCCTCTCAAATTACAGTCAACACTTAGGCTATTTGTATATCCAAATAGGGGGAGATTGTTGGGTCACTGAATTCCCAAACTCTCGTAAACTAGGATTTGAACATAAAATAGCNGTGACAATTTGTATATATTGTTAGATAAATACTCTTAATATTATTAATATGATAAGTGAAGAAAAATATGGCTATGTAATAAAAACATTGGTTGAATGAGTGGAATTAGTTGAAAACTTGAGATGATTGGTAATATTATCTTTCGAATTTTTTTAACAAGCACAGTAATAAAACTTTGGTTGAGAGCATAACTTGAAATTATATCTGTGAAAATGTAACGTCAAAATGCATATCCCTAACTTGTATGTGGCTTTGTGACGAAAGGTAGCTTGAAAGAGGGCGTGTGTTACAGAAGTGACATTTCATCCATTTGCTTATAAAGATTTTGGTTATGTTATATCTATAATGGGACTAATGGATTAAGCAATAGGATTTAACTGAAAACGAAACTGGGTCATATAGGTCGAACGGGTTGAAAATCATCAGAAGTGTATCAAATGCATAATAACCTCATAAAATCATAAATACTATAACTCTATTAGTAAAGGTTAGTAATTTAGTTTTTGCAATCATATTTAGCACATTAGTTACTTATAAAATTTTTTAAAAAAATGATAAAAATTGTGGTTGTTGCTAGGGTCAACCCGATCAAACTTGTTTCTACCTGCAGTTACAGGTTACCCCTTATATCCAACCCACCTGATGTGCCTGTTTTCCCATCTCTAATTAAAGAGGTGAATATAATGTTATTGAATGTAGGAGTGACCTATGGGACACAAAAACCTTATGGTGAATATAATGTTATTGAACCATATGTTATTGAGTATTTTATTTTGAAGAAAAAAAAAGGTCACGACTCCTTTTATCGCACACCAGACGCGTGACCTATGCGACACAAAAACCAATAGGCGCGACGAGGGCGACAACAATATTTGTAAACAAATTTTGTCACAAGCTACATCATCGATCCTCCCTTTAACTAATATAAGTATATAACAATTACTGACATATTTAGTGACAATTTTTGTATCATTGTAGGTAGGGGTGTCATAAATCCTGACCCGACCCGGACCCGGACCCGACCCGGACCCGAATAAGGATAATCGGGTCGGGTTACTCGGGTCCAAAATCTAACTCGGGTCAATCGGGTCAACCCGATTAACCCGAGTATGAACTAGGGTCGGGTCTCGGGTTCAAAATACTTTGCTATTCGGGTTCGGGTCAACCCGACTAACCCGAGTTTNTTATGGTATAATAACTGTACTCGATCTTGATTGGTATTTTATTTGCAAAAGGCCTACTGATGTAATGACGTTGCCTACATCATAAATGGTAGCTTATATTCTGATGTAATGATGTTGTAGCCTACATCATAAATATAAATGTTGCCTGTTGTTATATGATGTACTGATCTTGATTTGTTGTTAGTATGGTTGGTATTTTATTTTACGAGTAAGGAGGCGGTGTTACATATGCTTTTGAATGATCCGGTTACTTTGTTTTTAGATTGTTTGTGTTTGATTTGGGTTATTTATCCTTTTAAAGATGTTTGTTTTTATGTTTTTGATCTGGGTTTTTTTTGTGTTTACTTGAAAAAACTGGTAATAAGATGACAATGTTACCTTGAATTTATAAAGTAAAAATGTTATCTTTACTGATCTAAAACAACTAAAAAATCCAAGATGACGATGGAGTTATTGACTTCTCTTTGCTCCACTTTTGATGAATGCAGGCTGCACGTTGCTTAAAGCAATTGTCAAAGATCACTTTGCTTATTGTTTACATACATATTGTTGATTTTGGCCTTTTCATTTTATAAGATCACTCGTCAAACAGGTGTTACGAGTTACGACGATAAATATCAAGCTAGTTACTATCATTGTACGATACAACCCTCAAGCTTCAAAACATAAAATTACAACAATAAACAGCAGGCTAGTCGGTAAATGGGACAGACCCGAACCCGAATTGACCCGACCCGACTTGACCCGACCCGGTTTGACCCGAACCCGACTAACCCGACCTCAAATAGGGTCGGGTACGGGTATATTATTTTTAGCTTTGACCCGACTTGGACCCGACCCGTTTGACCCGAACCCGACCAACCCGACCCGATTAACACCCCTAGTTGGGCCTGATGAGCCATATGTGGTAACAAATTTGAATGGGCCTTTTTACGTTGATAATATGTACCATAGGGAAGCCAACTGTTTTGATTAGAAAGTTGCGTACTAGATCGAGTCATAGGACTCCACTTACCAACACCATGAGAATTACCAGTGGATATATTCCCTTTATTTCTATGATCATAAAAAAAATTGTATCTATCTCCATAATGACACCTGCCCTTATTATTGTTGTTCATATTGGTGACAAGAACAGTGGGATTAACCATGGTGGATTAGAATAATGACACGTAATACAAAAGAGAAGAATGAGGGTTTTAGGAGGGGGAAAAAAATCAGACGTGAGATTGAGAGGGTAAGGGGGTACCGGATTTGTTAGAGAGAAAATAGGAGATAATTAATTGGCTCTGATTACCATGTTGGAAGGTGATTATTTTTCCTTGATTATCATTAGAACATGCATTACAATAAATAGGTCACATAAGAGTATTCTAGAGCTATGACAATGGGCTAGGCCTACAATATGTTCCAATTACACGAATGGACCTAGACCAAATATATACCGACTAATAAAGACAAGGCAAGCCAACACTAGTATAAATTTAGCCGTCTTCCACGAGTTTGTCAAAGCTTTGTGAACCTCTGATGATTGATCATGCTTCATGCCTGCATTCAAAAATGAAAATCACGTAAACAAATACACACCAGATCAAAGAGACTGTACTTCCATATGTAATACATGAAATTCTAACAAATAAAGTACATAGTTCTGACGATATGGGTGCCATTGGGAAAATGGGCTTGTCAGATAACGGGTAAAACAACTAGTTTTCTTACAGGTCTAAACAAAGTCGGGTCGAATCCTAGAACTACATGTTTGTTTTTCCAATAAAAATACTTACAAATACTTGTTGTCTTAAGTACGATAAAAAAAAGTATACATTTACAACGCTGATCTAAACTCTAAACTTCTATAAGTATATAATAAAACAGTTTAGAAGGTTTTGTGCTTTTAAATACATTCCGGATGAGTTTCTACCCATTCAGATTAACACACTTATCCCCTAAAGATAAAAATAATCTGAATCAATCTATTTCTATGTAAATGGCTCAAAAATTGCAATCTCTAATTTACGACAATCAATTAGAAAGCAAGAAAATATAATATTACCTTCATCACTACTTGTGGAAGCTGGATCTCGAGTCGCATTAGCCCTTATGTTTGAATCCAAATGGTTGGAATTCAACCCGAATTTGTTTGCAGATTCAGATAAGCAGGTTAAAACAAGCCAAGATTTTGGTTTTTTTCATGTAACGGAAGTTGAAACCGAGTGGTGGCTAATATCTAACGTACATTTGATTCAAGGGTATGGCTTAGATTTAGATAATCACCTAATCATGAAATGCGCCTTCCTGTTGGGAGAACAAGGATGAACTAGATGGCGCCGTATCAGGTTCCAAGTTTGTATTTTTACTTATGGAATCAGAAGGTTCTTCGTTTCCTAATAATGAATTCATGGCCTCTTTCATTTTTTCACACCTTATTGTCTGTGTGATTACTTGAGAAAGTGCTCGTTCATCCTCTCCTGGTTCAAACTTATGCATCAAATATTCCGTTACCGACACCCCTTTGTCATGTGGCTGCATTTCTTCCAAACTACTTTCTTCTGGAGAGTGTTTATCGGTGCCGGGTGCTACCGTAGGTTCATACACTGAAAATACGCACAAAAATGGTTAAACGCAGCAGCAATGACATTTTACCAGCGACCTAAGAGTTGTTGCTAACTTGTTCATTTAGCAACCAAAAATTACTGTATGTGAAAATAAAGGTTTTTATAGGTACAGAATATATATGTTACATGGGGAACCAAAGTATTCGGATTGTTCTTTTTCGTCATCCTCTACCACGCTAGTTGTGCAAGAAGTATGCAAGTCGTCACCCCCTCGATGCTTTCTCTTGCTCAAAGATTTCTTCAGCTTTTTGGCCTTTTCTTTCACCTTTGCGAACACAGATTTCTTTTTTGACTTTGGCGATGAATCAGACGAGCAGCTCGATGATCCACCTATGAATACAAACAGGCAAAACTCTTTGTTATGATGTACATATACCTTGAAAAAAGAGAATGTAGAAAAAGGAACCAACTTTCAATCTGGTGTCATATACAGTTAGTTTATCAATTTCTTATTTTTAAAACCAAAACTAAGGGTATAAACGACAACAACTTGCGAATTGGACACTTCTTTTAATTTTTTTAAAACAGGATAACCTTGTTTATACCCTTTGAACACCTGATTAGCGTTCTTATACATGAACCGAAAAACCAAATACCGATGTATGATGAAATTACAATTTACCTTGCAAATGTTGACCGTGTGGGGAGGTTTGAGTCGTTGAAGCTTTCGATCCAGACGAGTTTTGAGATCTTAAAGCATTTGAAGCATCTGAAATTGTCATCCTTTGTGTATTGTCTGGTTGAGGCATTGCCAAGAATTTACAAAAGCACGGCGTTTTGTTTCTAATACAAATTTAAACAGAAAATAAAAGAGCAAACAGATATGAGATATCTATTTTTATGCCATATTTTTAGGCACTTGTATGAACAAAATATTATAGCAAACCCATGTTTGACTAGGTCCTGCAGCAACATTTTCTGAAAATAGCAATATTTAATACTTGGTTTTAAAGTTAAGTTTGAAATTTTTCCTACACTTGTATTAAAGGTTGCAATTCATCTCGAATATAGTAATCACATCGCATTGAGGAACTGCAGAAAAAACATCCTAACTGATGGGAGTTGAAGTAATAATTCAACTTTTAGTTTGAAACGTTTTCACAAAAGCATGTTAAAACTGCCCTCTATTCGAAGAAAATAGAAAACTGTAGCAAGAGATGCGCCGCTATTACACACGTGCCATTTCATGTAGTAAGACCAATACACATGGATCATGTAAATGTACAGAAACATATACATATACATAAAAAAAACTAACGATACATTTGGTATTCACTCTGAAGGGATTATGGTTTTGTGCCTCGGGTTTTGGTTTCCGTTTTCTTTTGTGTCGTTAAGAGCTACAAAAATAAAGAAACGAAAAGCAAAACTGGAGACCCAAAAACCAGTACATCAAACGAACACCCTTTACAAGTTTAGTTACAAAAATGACATCAAGTGTAACAAGAAAAGCTTGACTTCTGAGATACCCAACAGTCAAACAAAATCTCACTTCAATAATTTGCTTTCGATTTCTTCCAAGCTCAAACCTTTAGTTTCAGGAACATAGAGTAGCACAAATCCAAGTGATACCAAAGCAATTGCGGCAAAAAGGAGAAAAAGATTTTCTGCACCAAGTAGTTCCTGCATAAAAAGATAACATATGCAGGGTTGATATTTGAAAACTCGACTTTAAAACATGGACTGTCAGAAATGAATGCTTACCTTCAATGGAGAGAAAGCAAAGGTTACTAACGCGTTTGAACCAAAGTTAGTTAAAACTGCAAGGCTAATTCCTTTCCCTCGTGTTCGAGAAGGAAATATCTCGGATACCATTAGCCAGCTTATAGGTCCAAAAGATATCTGAAAATGTCAAATTTCCATTAAGAAAATGCACAAAAGATAAGTTAGGATAAGAGCGGAACAAAAGAATATAAAAAATAGGGGGAATTGTTAGGAGGAATTGCATATATATCCCTCCAAAAGTGAATAATTGCATATATATCAAGCGATTCATCAATTTTCCTACGTCCATGGTTATATGAACAAAGCAAAAAGGCAGACCATTTGTATCACACAAAATTTGGAATTACAAACAAAGAAGCAGGCCGACACCAGAGGAGTAATTTCAACTCATTTTACGACTGGTGAAATTAAGATTTTAGCTAAAAAGGAAACAAAACAAATGGGTAACACAATATAAAAAATCCAAATTATACTCGAGTATTTGCAACCTCATATATTTTTTAAACGTAAAAGTTAAAAAAGATAGATCTTTACTTTACTAATTAACCTTGTAAATACATTAATTATTACAAAATATAACAGATAACCGCATATAAAACAAGCCTATATATTATCTACTTCATTGTATTGACTATATCATATAAAAAAATAAAAATAAAAAAAATACAGAGGATATGTTGCAGTACATCTTAAAATATCCATAATAAGAAATTACCTGGTAGCATCCAACATAAAGAAGTAGAGCGCCTACGGCAACCAACGGAAACCCTCCAAGGAATTTGTAATAAGCCGTAAGGAGAAGCAGCGAGACGGTCTGTAACAAAGGAAAATATTCCAAATTTCTCAATAGGAATACTTATTTCACTACAAAAGATAGTTCATATTTATAAATGGAAATAAATAGACGCTCACGATTCCACTAATTCCTCCAATCAGCAGTGGTTTTCTCCCAAGATCATCAACCTTCAGAATGGCTATACTTGTCATCAGCAGCTGCACAGGCACATGTTATAATGTTATATACAGTCGTAAAAAGAAAAGATAATGAATGGCTACGTTTTAAACCATTAAACGTAGGGTAGAAAGATTGGTTGGGTTGAGCCAACTGACAGACACTAATTTGTCTATTCTTGGAGTTTACAAATGTAAAACGTTCAGAATATAATTAACAAAAGTACAAAACTATCGATTACAATGATAATCTACTTTTTGAACTAGAATACAGGGAGTTTTATGCATATTGAATATCTTAAGGTGAATTTCTACTTGTTTAACTCGGTTTCGTTGTAACCAAATTTAAAACTACATCAGTTTGACCTACTAAGCAAGTATTACCTATTTACCCAGTTGACCCGTTTAACCAGGCCGAAATCGCCACTTGTTATTGTACTTGACCATTTATTGCAAATCAACTAATGTTCATGTGAAATGGTAAAAAATAATAATAATAATAATAATAATAAAAATAAAAAAGAACACTAGAACTGCCATAAATGAGCAATTTTTGACAATTATGATATGATGAAAATGCAAGCAAAACTAGCACTCAGTGTAAAAGCAGTAATGTAAGGCACTGTCAGAACTATTTGTTTGATTAGGAGATGTTACAAAGTCATTAAAGTACCTTAAAGACACCGATAACCACTGAAACTCGTGTTGCATCAGCAGCCGCAGAGAATCCGGCAGTCTTGAGTCCATAATTTTACAAATCACAAAGCAGATGGATAAGCATATATACATACATATGCATATACACACATTACACATACATATATGTATGCGTGTATAGACGCAGTACATATATTCAAAGAGAAGTTTTGTATCATATACCTGAAGGATTTGACCAGCGTAGTATAAAACACTTGGTTGTCCAGTTATCTGTTATAATATTGAAATGATATTCAGTAAGCTTACATCAAAAAACATAAAATTCATTTTCATCTAAGAGAAACCTATGAAATACTCCATTGTTCCCGGATTTAGCACTGTTTTTTCTAAAAGGGTAAGTACTGAAAATATGTAAATAATTAATATCCTTGGTAAGCTTGCACTGTGTCACAATGAGATATATAAGAGGTGTTCGGATTTACGTTTTGGAACTGCTATATGACGCATTAATTAGTTTTTAATGTTTTGAACAAACAGATTCTGTTTTAAATATCCATGGATCCATTTTGGATAATTAGTTTCATACCGACTGCCACAAAATTAACTATGTGAAGGTTAGAGAAAGTCACCTATTTACACCTTACTTTAGCCTAATTTGAGAGACTTATACTCCCGATTCATAAGAACTCACTCAACTTTTCAAAAAACAAGTCCATCTTATCATTTATCTATTAATTATTTTAGAATTTGCCAAACACTCAACATCTAATTATCCAATTACTACAATCCTTAACAGTAAAGGTACACTCAAACAGTATCTCCTAAGGCCTGTATTTTCACTATAATTCAATATGCAGATCCAGACACCCTATACTTTATGAATATCATACAAGAGAAGTTTGAACTAATTACTTGTTGAAAAAGGACCAAACCTCCACCAATCACAAATGCTTTCAAGCTGGGGCCTTGAAACACCTCAAAAATACTCCCTTCCGATTCTTGATCACTACCGGAAGTAGTTTTTAAGGAGACAAGAGTGTCCTCAATTTGCTTTTCAGAAACTTTATCGCCAGCCGGACGGCCCCTTAGTTTACTATAAGCAACAATGGCCTTCTCTTTGTATTCTTGCAAAGATGCTTTACCTTGAATTGCTCTTAGAAGTAACCATCTTGGAGACTCAGGTAGGCTCCACACACCTAATCCCATCAGAAGAGCAACTGGAGCACTGAAACCAAACATATAACGCCAACCTCCAACAGCGTCGATCTGAAAGCTGCCTACAAAGTAACCCAACTGTAGAAAGTAGAAACATCATTAAAGGGTGTATAATCAAGTTGGGTTGCGGGTTAAAGCGTGTATATTTTGGGTACGAGAAACAGTTCAGGTCCCGAAACACTTATCATCTGCAGTTTTATTATATATACAGTGTGCTATATATATACGTCAATAATAGTCTAATTTAGTAATAGAACAAGCAAGCATAATATAGCATAGCAGTCGCCACTTTACCTATAAGTAAGTATTATCCATAATGCAATACAGCAATACCATTCTTCCTTTTACCAATACAAAAAATATAAAATAACAAGGATATATGTATTTCCATGTGAAAAAGATCCTATTACAAATCTAGCCACATGTCTATTTCAATTCCATTTTTTATATGTCAAAGTTTCATATAAATACCAAAATTTGGCCGAACCAAACTGGTTTTGTTCAGTTTAGTCGATCCAGCCAAGTAAATTAATTCAGCCAATTTGATTTATAAAACCGTCAAACCAAGCGTAACAGTTTAGCGGTTTAACCAACAGTTTGCAACCTAAACCACCCAAACCAACCCTCGCACATGCTTTATCGCAAGTAATAAAGTGGAAAGAGATACCAAGATTCCAAGAACTATAAATAGTTCTTTTAAAGATATTAAAGTCCCACGGATTTGAGACGGGCAAGTCTCTGCAATATAGAGGGGTGCACCATGCATGGCCTGTAAAAGAAAACACAATGAGATAACGGCAGATAATGCTTCACGTGATCCAAAGTTTCATTTTTAACAGGATTAGGATCAATAGAGGCTTACCAAACCAATACCTAAACCGTAGAGAACTCGACCTAGTAGGAGAACATTAAGACCAGGAGCATAGGCAGTGACGGAACCACCAAGCAAATATAGCAGAGCTGCTAAAAGAAGTTCACGCTTCCTACCTTCACAAAGCAATAGCTACTGTTTAAAATTGAAGTTAGCGGCTTATTAATGTCTAACAATGGAGAAGACGTACCGAGGAAATCAGCAATTGGGTAGACAAGGATAGAACCAAAAAGAGCTCCGTAAAGGGAGCCAGACACCTGCAATCAAGTAGAACTTTTATAAGGTAACTGGACAAAAGAAGTGAATGCAGATGCTAGAAGGGGCAACTTCAACCAGTGTATGTAAAAATGGGTCAATGTGGATAATAATTTGTTGCAAATGGTCAAATCAAATGGATAAAAACTTAGTTAAAAGGGAAATAAATGAAACTGTTTAAAGGACACTCGTAGCACACTCAAGTGTGAATGGACCATTTAAGTGATGGTTTTCATAACTATATTGATAATTCATAGAATTTTGTTTAACAAAATAAAAAAGAACCACTGGTCAACCCACCCTGACCTGTTTGAGATTTCACTTGTTTTGACCCATATGTCAAAATGGTTCCAGAGGTTACATTATATTACTAGCGGGTGAAGCGGGTAAAAGTAAAACATTTACCTACAAGGTAAACTAATGAAACCTATTAGAAGTCACTGATAGCATACTCAAGTGTTTACGATCACCTAAATTGCTTTATAAAAAAAATAAAAAATAAAAAAGTAAAATAAAATAAAAAATCCTGTCATTGTTTAAATCATAGTTTTTGCAATATAGTAACAAAGGTGTTTGCGGGTCAGCCTGTTCTGGCTTGTTTTGACCCGCTCTAAGAACTTTACTTTTTTTACATGTTACTAAACTGTCCAACCCACCCATTTTCCCACCTAGAGAGATTGCACTAGATGTAATTAAGTGAAACAATCACAGATAACTTACCACAAGACCAAGTTGAACAGCTGATAGATTAAACCATGTTGTTCCACTAAGCTCAGCTGACTACAGAACGATTAAGATACGTATTAAAATAATGGAAATGATCTATGGCATATGTTATTAAACTCTTATGTTCAACAAATAAAATGTAGTATGAAGATTGGCAAAGCATATACCTGTAATGAGAGGGTAGCACCAGATGTTGCACCTATATCATACCCAAATAGCAAACCACCCAACGCTGGGAATACAAACCTGAAAGTTAGGTACCACAAGTTACCTAGACTGTTTTCTCCTTCTTAAAACAGTCTAGACTCATAATTCGTGAATAGGTGTATGCTTTTCACGTTATGAAAAAACAGGCATAGTATGTTTACAGGAAGATAATGTAAAGGGGGAGTTCAGATGTGCATTTTCAAGACACGTTCATACTTGGAAAAAGCACATCCAAATACCCATTTATACTCAAGTTAACGTGGAATCAAATGGTTTGATACTATATAAATGTAAGAACCATTGAAAAAGGGCATATCAGATTACCGACGAAAGGATAACTATCATCAGAAAACAAATCATGTTGGATCCAAAACAGATAAAGAGGCTTAAAAGCTACAACCCATAACAAAAACTGAAAGAAAAACAAATCGAATTTCCACATGAGCACGTACTTTCACAAATTTAGGTTCATGCAACATAATATGTCCGTACATCCTAAGGGGGTGTTTGGGATTGCTTACTTGTGCTGCTTGTCTGCTTAAAAATTAGCAGAAGTAGTATTGTGTTATCCAGAATGCTTATACTTATCTGCTTATTTTAATCAAATACGAAGCTGCTTATTTCAAAGTGGTTTTTTTTAGCATTTAAAATGACCTTTTTACAAACATATACGGAGTATACCTTGAATCATTTTATTAAATGAGTTTGATTGAAAATTTGCAACAAACATATACATTTAAAACCAGAAACATAAGTAGAAAAAATAAGCAATCTTAAACACCGCGTAAGTCATGGTTTTTTGTTAAACATGTTTTACCTTCAAAGACTAAACCGTATTGAGATAAGCATGGTAGAACACATTTCACAAGTTCAATCCCTATGGATAATCCAAAGAATTATAATATACACAAATGAGTACGTTCACATAAACCGATACACGTGTGCAAGTAAATTATTATTACATTCCATAATACTAAAAAAAAAAAGCAGATAAAACATAATATGTAGCATGAAATAAAAGAAGGTAACGTACGGCAAAATAACAGAAGACCAATTAAAATCCTCTTGATATGCTTCTTCTCCTGCTGCTGTAGCTCTAACCTATATATATATTCATTTCAAAGAAACAAATAAAATGTGAAATTTGCGTCATGATATATCCAACTTTAACAAAATTACTATTGTATGCAGTCAACTTTAAAATTTCCTATTGTATGCAGTCAGTGACGGAACCATGACTAAAAGTGACCGAGTGCACAAAGGTTTTTTGAACCAAGGGAAAATTGACAAAAAAGTGTAAAATATCAAAAAGATCTATCCGAGCTTTCGCAATTTCGCTGCTTGAATTGCGAGGGAGTATTAGATAATAAATTATCCTAGTAGGCCTGAGCTCGTCTGTGGGCTTCGGTCCGTTAAGGTTTAGGGTTTATCAAGCTTTGTAATGTATAAAAACCTCATTAATAAAACATTATACCTACGGGGAATTCTACATTATTAGATTAGGTTAATCCCCATTTTTTGTGACATTTGCTATCTTTTTACATCATGGCTTACTTTGTCTTTAGGAGTAAGCGGCAATTTGGTGGTCAACTTTTGTCTTTGACAACAACGATATCCGGTGGCGATGAAAATAGTATTGACACGCAAGACAAATTTTGTTGATTGTTGGCTACTCAACATACTGTAGGAGTATCATGACGGCTAGAATTTGGTGTGATCGAGTTTACATATATGAAAAATATAAGAGAGACTATTTCAGCACAAACAATAAAGCAAAAATAAATAAATCGAGATCCTCCGGATCACGCGAGCAGTTGATGACCGAGGGATAGCAAATTTTTGGCGGTGGCTTAAACCTAAAGCTCTGATACCATCTAAAATATCAAAGAGATCTATTGATTGTGGGTATGTTCGGTGAAACGAGCGGTGGTAGTTAGCAGTTAGCGGTCGCTGTTTGTAGCATTTAGAAAAGTAGCATTTAAACAAACAAAAGTGCTAAATGCTTGTAGCCAAACAAGCTTTAATATCAAAATGGTAAATGCTAAAAAATGCTCTAAAAAGCTTGTCGCCAATAATACCTGAGTGTTCAATTGAGATTACAATAACTTATATTTATAGGCTAACATAATCTTGAAAAACAAGATACCTAATCTTATTTGGAAACTAAATAAGCTTAATAAGATAAAAGAGTTAATTGCTTGAAAATGTATAACTTGCCACTTTTTGTTATTGTATGCACTGAAATTTTTTTTTCTTCGTGTTGTGTGCTAAACTTTTAAATTTCGATTATCATGTGTATTTTGTGACCATTTTACCCTTACTTTTTAAAAATTTCGAAGGGTAAAATGGTCATTTTACATGGCTGAATAGTAACAAAATACACGCAATAATGGACATTTGAAAATAACAAAAAGATGCAAGTACTATACATTTTCATAATTAACCCTAAGATAAATATAAACCTTATAAATATTTTATTATCTAATAAAAAGTACGATTATAACTAGACTGATTAAGTTTAATAAAAAGTGAGTTCACTTTTTACTTATTAATGACTAACAAATAAATAACTAGAATTAAAAACTTAACAACATGGTGCATTTCAGAAGAATTAGTATTTTTTACGAAAATTAACAATACCAAATAAAATTCTAGACAAGTTCCTCGCGTACAATAGTGATTTTGGTAGATAATTAAATTTTAAAAAAATGTGGGATTGGAGTTGAAATGAATTATATTACGTACCTTGGAATAAAACTTTCTAGATGAAACTAATGGCATAGTAGTAGTACTTTTGAATTTAAATTGAGTGCTAATTTGAGGGAAATTGAAGAAATAAGTTGGGTTAGATAAATGGGTTTTCTGAGATTTAATAATTGGGGTTAAACGTGAAGGGATTTTATTAAAGTCGTTGACTAAAGGTCGAGTTGTTAAAGAAGAAGTGAGCGCCATTTTCTTTTTCTGGTGTCGGTTTGGTGCGTGTGGAGATGATGAATACCATTAGCCAGCTTATAGGTCCAAAAGATATCTGAAAATGCCAAATTTCCATTAAGAAAATGCACAAAAGATAAGTTAGGATAAGAGCGGAACAAAAGAATATAAAAATAAGCGATTCATCAATTTCCATCATCCATGGTTACATGAACAAAGCAAAAAGGCAGACCATTTGTATCACACAAAATTTGGAATTAGAAACAAAGAAGCAGGCCAACACCAGAGGAGTAATTTCAACTCATTTTACGACTGGGGAAATTAAGATTTAGCTAAAAAGAAAACAAAACAAATGGGTAACACAATATAAAAAATCCAAATTATACTCGAGCATTTGCAACCTCATCTATTTTTTTAAACGTAAAAGTTAAAAAAGATAGATCTTTACTTTACTAATTAAACTTGTACATACATTAATTATTAAAAAATATAACAGACAACCGCATATAAAACAAGCCTATATATTAGCTACTTCATTGTATTGACTATATCATATTAAAAAATAAAAATAAATAAATAAAAATAAAAATACAGAGGATATGTTGCAGTACATCTTAAAATATCCATAATAAGAAATTACCTGGTAGCATCCAACATAAAGAAGTAGAGCGCCTACGGCAACCAACGGAAACCCTCCAAGGAATTTGTAATAAGCCGTAAGGAGAAGCAACGAGACGGTCTGTAACAAAGGAAAATATTCCACATTTCTCAATAGGAATACTTATTTCACTACAAAAGATAGTTCATATTTATAAATGGAAATAAATAGATGCTCACGATTCCACTAATTCCTCCAATCAGCAGTGGTTTTCTCCCAAGATCATCAACCTTCAGAATGGCTATACTTGTCATCAGCAGCTGCACAGGCACATGTTATAATGTTATATACAGTCGTAAAAAGAAAAGATAATGAATGGCCACGTTTTAAACCATTAAACGTAGGTAGAAAGATTGGTTGGGTTGAACCAACTGACAGACACTAATTTGTCTATTCTTGGAGTTTACAAATGTAAAACGTTCAGATTCAGAATATAATTAACAAAACTATCGATTACAATGGTAATCTACTTTTTGAAATAGAATACAGGGAGTTTTATGCATATTGAATATCTTAAGGTGAATTTCTACTTGTTTAACTCGGTTTCGTTGTAACCAAATTTAAAACTACATCAATTTGACCTATTAAGCAAGTATTACCTATTTACCCAGTTGACCCGTTTAACCAGGCCGAAATCGCCACTTGTTATTGTACTTGACCATTTATTGCAAATCAACTAATGTTCATGTGAAAAAATAAAAATAAAAATAAAAATAAAAATAAAAATAATAATAATAATAATAATAATAATAATAATAATAATAATAATAATAATAATAATAATAATAATAATAATAATAATAATAATAATAATAATAATAATAATAATAATAATAATAATAATAATAATAATAATAATAATAATAATAATAATAATAATAATAATAATAATAATAATAATAATAATAATAATAATAATAATAATAATAATAATAATAATAATAATAATAATAATAATAATAATAATAATAATAATAATAATAATAATAATTGGCAAAGTGCTACTTTGGTGTCATTGAGAAAGACCTTGTTGCTATGTACTCACTTAGTCCACGACAGATGGCTATTCTCAGTTCTATTCGTGCCCCGCATGCACAGGATTTTCTTTTCACCATCCCTATTGACGGTTTGGGGCAGAAAATGAACCATCGCCAATTTCGTTCTGTGTTGTGTTACAGGCTTGCTATACCTATGTTCTCTGAAGGTAGCATATGCCCGAGTTGCAATGTACATCGTATGGACCAATGGGGAGATCATGCAGTTCACTGTTCTAGTGAAGTGGGTGTGAAGTTCAGGCACAATCTGGTGCGTGATATTCTTGTTGATATATGTTCCAAGGTTGGGATTATGGTACGTAAGGAGGCTCCTATGGGTTTTCTCTCGGAGGATGGGAAAGAGCTACGTCCTGCAGATCTATTATTAATTAATTGGCTCCAAGGTAAAGATGCGTGTTTGGATGTGACTGGTATCTCTCCTTTTGCTGGTGGGGGGGCTCCTGGGGTTGCTTTGCATAACGCCGTGGAGAAGAAAAAGAGGAAATATGAGTCCAAATGTGAGGATAACGGATATAAGTTCATACCATTTGCTTTCTCTACATTCGGAGAATTCGATACGGAGGCCCTGGACACACTTTCACGTATTAAGTCTATTGCCATTAGCCACTCAAATAATGCTAAGAGTGGTGTTTTTATTTTTCATAGAATAAGCTTTTGTATTCAGAAAGGAGTCGGAGCACAGCTGGTGTCTAGACTCCCATCCAACTTTGTATAAGCTTATTACGTATCTATGAAATAATTTTCATAATAATAATAATAATAATAATAATAATAATAATAATAATAATAATAATAATAATAATAATAATAATAATAATAATAATAATAATAATAATAATAATAATAATAATAATAATAATAATAATAATAATAATAATAATAATAATAATAATAATAATAATAATAATAATAATAATAATAATAATAATAATAATAATAATAATAATAATAATAATAATAATAATAATAATAATAATAATAATAATAATAATAATAATAATAATAATAATAATAATAATAATAATAATAATAATAATAATAATAATAAAATAAAAAATAAAAAAGAACACTAGAACTGCCATAAATTTGCAATTTTTGAATATTATGATATGATGAAAATGCAGGCAAAACTAGCACTCAGTGTAAAAGCAGTAATGCAAGGCACTGTCAGAACTATTAGTCTGATTAGGAGATGTTACAAAGTCATTAAAGTACCTTAAAGACACCGATAACCACTGAAACTCGTGTTGCATCAGCAGCCGCAGAGAATCCGGCAGTCTTGAGTCCATAATTTTACAAATCACAAAGCAGATGGATAAGCATATATACATACATATGCATATACACACATTACACATAAATATATGTATGCATGTATAGACGCATTACATATATTCAAAGAGAAGTTTTGTATCATATATATACCTGAAGGATTTGACCAGCGTAGTATAAAACACTTGGTTGTCCAGTTATCTGTTACATTATTGAAATGATATTCAGTAAGCTTACATCAAAAAACATAAAATTCATTTTCATCTAAGAGAAACCTATGAAATACTCCATTGTTCCCGGATTTAGCACTGTTTTTTCTAAAAGGTAAGTACTGAAAGTATGTAAATAATTAATATCCTTGGTAAACTTGCACTGTGTCACAATGAGATATATAAGAGGTGTTCGGATTTACGTTTTGGAACTGATATATGACGCATTAATTAGTTTTAAATGTTTTGAACAAACAGATTCTGTTTTAAATATCCAGGCATCCATTTTGGATAATTAGTTTCATACCGACTGCCACAAAATTAACTATGTGAAGGTTAGAGAAAGTTGCCTATTTACACCTAACTTTAGCCTAATTTGAGAGACTTATACCCCCGATTCATAAGAACTCACTCAACTTTCAAAAAGCAAGTCCATCTTATCATTTATCTATTAATTATTTTAGAAATTTATTTTGCCAGGGTGAATCCCTTTTACCCAAAAAAAAATATTAATTATTTTAGAAATTGCCAAACACTCAATCCTTAACAGTAAAGGTACAATCAAACAGTATCTCCTAAGGCCTGTATTTTCAAGATAATTTAATATGCAGATCCAAACACCCTATAATTTATGAATATCATACAAGAGAAGTTTGAACTAATTACTTGTTGAAAAAGGACCAAACCTCCACCAATCACAAATGCTTTCAAGCTGGGGCCTTGAAACACCTCAAAAATACTCCCTTCCGATTCTTGATCGCTACCGGAAGTAGTTTTTAAGGAGACAAGAGTGTCCTCAATTTGCTTTTCAGAAACTTTATCGCCAGCCGGACGGCCCCTTAGTTTACTATAAGCAACAATGGCCTTCTCTTTGTATTCTTGCAAAGATGCTTTACCTTGAATTGCTCTTAGAAGTAACCATCTTGGAGACTCAGGTAGGCTCCACACACCTAATCCCATTAGAAGAGCAACTGGAGCACTGAAACCAAACATATAACGCCAACCTCCAACAGCATCTATCTGAAAGCTGCCTACAAAGTAACCCAACTGTAGAAAGTAGAAACATCATTAAAGGGTGCATAATCAAGTTGGGTTGCGGGTTAAAGCGTGTATATTTTTGGGTACGAGAAACAGTTCAGGTCCCGAAACACTTATCATCTACAGTTTTATTATATATACAGTGTGCTATATATGTTATAAACATTTTTATATATCAATAATAGTCTAATTTAGTAATAGAACAAGCAAGCATAATATAGCATAGAAGTCGCCACTTTACCTAATTAGTAAGTATCCATAATGCAATACAGCAATACCATTCTTCCTTTTACCAATACAAAAAATATAAAATAACAAGGATAAATGTATTTCCATGTGAATAAGATCCTATTACAAATCTAGTCACATGTCTATTTCAATTCCATTTTTTATATGTCAAAGTTTCATATAAATACCAAAATTTGGCCGAACCAAACTGGTTTTGTTCAGTTTAGTCGGTCCAGCCAAGTAAATTAATTCAGCCAATTTGATTTATAAAACCGTCAAACCAAGCGTAACAGTTAATGGTTTAACCAACATTTTGCAACCTAAACCACCGAAACCAACCCTCGCACATGCTTTATCGCAAGTAATAAAGTGGAAAGAGATACCAAGATTCCAAGAACTATAAATAGTTCTTTTAAAGATATTAAAGTCCCACGGATTTGAGACGGACAAGTCTCTGCAATATAGAGGGGTGCACCATGCATGGCCTGTAAAAGAAAACAAAATGAGATAACGGCTGATAATATGCTTCATGCGATCCAAAGTTTCATTTTTAACAGGATTAGGATCAATAGAGGCTTACCAAACCGATACCTAAACCGTAGAGAACTCGACCTAGTAGGAGAACATTAAGACCAGGAGCATAGGCAGTGACGGAACCACCAAGCAAATATAGCAGAGCTGCTAAAAGAAGTTCACGCTTCCTACCTTCACAAAGCAATAGCTACTGTTTAAAGTTGAAGTTATCTCGGCTTATTAATGTCAAACAATGGAGAAGACATACCAAGGAAATCAGCAATTGGGTAGACAAGGATAGAACCAAAAAGAGCTCCGTAAAGGGAGCCAGACACCTGCAATCAAGTAGAACTTTTATAAGGTAACTGGACAGAAGAAGTGAATGTAGATGCTAGAAGGGGCAACTTCAACCAGTGCGTGCATGTAAAAATGGGTCAATGTGGATAATAATTTGTTGCAAATGGTCAAATCAAATGGATAAAAACTTAGTTAAAAGGGAAATAAATGAAACAGTTTAAAGGACACTCGTAGCACACTCAAGTGTTTTAGATTGCTTTATCAAAAGAATGGACCATTTAAGTGATGGTTTTCATAACTATATTGATAATTCATAGAATTTTGTTTAAAAAAATAAAAAGAATCACTGGTCAACCCACCCTGACCTGTTTGAGATTTCACTTGTTTTGACCCATTAATGTCAAAATGGTTCCATAGGTAACATTATATTACTAGCGGGTGAAGCGGGTAAAAGTAAAACATTACCTACAAGGTAAACTAATGAAACCTGTTAGAAGTCACTCATAGCATACTCAAGTGTTTACAATCACCTAAATTGCTTTAGAAAAAAAATCCTATCATTGTTTAAATCATAGTTTTTGCAATATAGTAACAAAGGTGTTTGCGGGTCAGCCTGTTCTGGCTTGTTTTGACCCGCTCTAAGAACTTTACTTTTTTTACATGTTACTCGTACTAAACTGTCCAACCCACCCATTTTCCCACCTAGAGAGATTGCACTAGATGTAATTAAGTGAAACAATCACAGATAACTTACCACAAGACCAAGTTGAACAGCTGATAGATTAAACCATGTTGTTCCACTAAGCTCGGCTGACTACAGAACGATTAAGATACGTATTAAAATAATGGAAATGATCTATAGAATATGTTATTAAACTCTTATGTTCAACAACTAAAATGTAGTATGAAGATTGGTAAAGCATATACCTGTAATGAGAGGGTAGCACCAGATGTTGCACCTATATCATACCCAAATAGCAAACCACCCAAAGCTGGGAATACAAACCTGAAAGTTAGGTACCACAAGTTACCTAGACTGTTTTTCGCCTTCTTAAAACAGTCTAGACTCATAATTCGTGAATAGGTGTATGCTTTTCACGTTATGAAAAAACAGGCATAGTATGTTTACAGGAAGATAATGTAAAGGGGGAGTTCAGATGTGCATTTTCAAGACACGTTCATACTTGGAAAAAGCACATCCAAATACCCATTTATACTCAAGTTAACGTGGAATCAAATGGTTTGATACTATATAAATGTAAGAACCATTCAAAAAGGGCATATCAGATTACCAATGAAAGGATAACTATCATCAGAGAACAAATCATGTTGGATCCAAAACAGATAAAGACGCTTAATGCCTTAAAAGCTACAACCCATAACAAAAACTGAAAGAAAAACAAATCGAATTTCCACATTTTCACAAATTTAGGTTCATGCAACATACTATGCCCGTACATCCTAAGGGGGTGTTTGGGATTGCTTATTTGTGCTGCTTGTCTGCTTAAAAATTAGCAGAAGTGGTATTGTGTTATCCAGAATGCTTATACTTATCTGCTTATTTTCTTTGAAAATACGCAGATTTAGATAATCAGATACGAAGCTGCTTATTTCAAAGTGTGTTTTTTAGCATATAAAATGACCTTTTAACAACCATGTATACCTTGAATCATTTTATAAATGAGTTTGATTGAAAATTTTCAACAAATATATACATTTAAAACCAGAAACATAAGTAGAAAAAATAAGCAATCTTAAACACCGCCTAAGTAATGGTTTTTTGTTAAAAATGTTCCACCCTTCAAAGACTAAACTGTATTGAGATAAGCATGGTAGTTACATTTCACAAGTTCAATCCCTAAGGATAATCCAAAGAGTTCACAAATGAGTACATTCACATAAACCGATACACGTGTGCAAGTAAATTATTATTACATGCCATAATACTAAAAGAAAGCAGATATAACATAATATGTAGCATGAAATCAAAGAAGGTAACGTACGGCAAAATAACAGAAGACCAATTAAAATCCTCTTGATATGCTTCTTCTCCTGCTGCTGTAGCTCTAACCTATATATATTCATTTCAAAGAAACAAAAAAAATGTGCAAATTGCATCATGATATGTCCAAATTTACCAAAATTACTATTGTATGTAGTCAACTTTAAAATTTCCTATTGTACGCAATCAGTGACGGAACCACGACTAAACATGACCGAGTGCACAAATGTTTTTGAACGAAAGGAAAATTAACAAATCAGTGTAAAGTATCAAAGAGATCTATTGCTTTAATGTTTTTAGTTTTCAAATTCAATCGGAGCTTTTGAGATTTCGCTGCTCGAATTGCCAGGGAGTATTAGATAATAGATTATGCTAGTAGGCCCGATCCCGTCTGTGGGCTTCGGTCCGTTAAGGTTTAGGGTTTATCAAGCTTTGTAATGTATAAAAACCTCGTTAATAAAACCTAATACCTACGGGGAATTCTACATTATTAGATTAGGTTAATCCCTATTTTTTGTGACATTTGCTATTTTTTTACATCATGGCTTGCTTTGTCTTTAGGAGTAAGCGGCAATTTGGTGGTCAACTTTTGTCTTTGACAACAACGATATCCGATGGCGAAGAAAATAGTATTGACACACAACACAAATTTTGTTGATTGGTGGCTACTCAACATACGGTGGGTGTATTATGACGGCTAGAGTCTGGGGTGATTGGGTTTGTATGTATGAAAAAGAGACACTATTTAAGCACAAACAATAAAGCGAAAGCAAATAAATCGAGATCCCTCCGGATCACGGCGAGTAGATGATGACCATGACCGGAGGCTAGCACATTTTTGGACAAAATATCAAAGAGATCTATTATTGATTGTGTGTTCAATTTAGATTACAATAACCTATAGGCTAACATAATTTTTATAAACAAAATACCTAATCTCATTAGAAAACTAAATAAGCTTAATAAAGATAAATATAAGGGGGTGTCTGTTTCGGCTTATATAGCGGCTTATGGCTTATTTTGTTTTGGGCTTATGTTTCTTAAGCTCATTTTTTGTGACTTATTTTGAAACTTTTCGGCTTATATAAGTTCATTACGACGTAATGAACTTATTGTCGTAATGAACTTATATAAGCCGAAAAGTTTCAAAATAAGCTACAAAAAGTGAGCTTATAAAACATAAGCCGAAAACCAAATAAGCCATAAGCCTGCTATAATTAAACCGAAACAAACACCCCCTAAACATTATACATATTTTATTGTATAATAAAAGTACGATTATAACTAGACTGATTGAGAGTAATAAAAACTCAATTAATTATGACTAACTAATAAATAATAACTAGAATTAAAAAATTTAAGAACGTGCTGCATTTCAGAAAATTTGGTATCTTTTATGAAAATTAACACCTACTAAAGAAAAAAAGACAAGTTCCTCGCGTACAATAGTGATTTTGGTAGATAATTAATTTTTTTAAAAAAAAAATAAAAATGTGGGATTGGAGTTGAAATGAATTATATTACGTACCTTGGAATAAAACTTTCTAGATGAAACTAATGGCATAGTAGTACTACTTTTGAATTTAAATTGAGTGCTAATTTGAGGGAAATTTAAGAAATAAGTTGGGTTAGATAAATGGGTTCTGTGAGATTTAATAATTGGGGTTAAACGTGAAGGGATTTTATTAAAGTCGTTGACTAAAGGTCGAGTTGTTAAAGAAGAAGTGAGCGCCATTTTCTTTTTCTGGTGTCGGTTTGGTGTGTGTAGAGATGATGAGTAAGTAGTAGTGTGATCGTTTTTGTGGTGTTTGAAGTTTGGGCCCCACTTAATGATATTTCTTCTTTTTAACTTATTTTTTGCCCTTTTTTTTTTAATATATATATTTCTTCTTTTTAACTTATTTTTTTCCAAAGATTTCTTCTTTTTAACTTATTTTTTTCCCACTTAATGATATTTCTTCTTTCTAACTTATTTTTTGCCTTTTCGAATCAGGTTCCTGGAAATTGGAATTGGAAGAAACTAGAGACATGCAAAGGGTGTCCGTTTATCATTTGTTGCTGATTATTGAATATTTGAATATACGAGTGAAAGGGAAAAAATAAAGCACATTAAAGCAGCCCGAGCCTGAGAATTACTATATAGTTGTAAACTTGTAATATAAACTTAACTTATTATCAGAAGTGATTTTACGAAAAAATTGTTAGCTTATTTGATTATTCGTTTGATAAGGTTGAAAGAAATAGTTAGAGCGGAATCGAGCGTTATAGCGTCGTTATAGGTGCTATGCTGCAGCCATCATCGTAGCGTCATACGATGTTACAGTCGTTGTACCGTGTTATGGGTTTTTTAATATAACAGAAATAAAAATAGTTAGTTTCATGAACTTATAACTAAAATCCTAAAAACATATCATTTAAGTGAGAAAAAAAGTTTTTTTATATATTTTTTTTTATTTTTTTTTTTACAGGATTATTATAAGGTTAATGCTAACATGACAAGGCTATAACATGTTATGCAACTCCTTGCCATACATTGCTCTCTTATAGTTATAGTAAGCACTAAACATCTTACGAGTACTTTTTATGGACATGTCATCATATTCGATACCAAGAATTGGAATAGGAATAGGAACAAACAAGAAAAATATAATGATGAATCATTGATTCTGAGTGTTTGGGAATAATTGGCATCGTGCAAAGTGACAAACAAAAATTAGATGGTGTAGTTGTGAAAGAACACGAATGTAAGAATAGTGACGTGTGATAATTTTATTGAGTGCAAAAGATAAAGATATTGTATATTCTCTTTGAGGTATGCTCTACGAAGACAATATATTTTCAAATGTAATGTTATGAGACTAAAAAAAATGTATATATCTAACCTAGTTTTGAAAGGGAGATAATTTAAACGTAATCACTATTGATTTGTACACATCTCATTGTATAAATAGTTGTACAAGGGCTTTTTTTTTTTTTTTGGAAAACTGGGTTTCTGACTCGACATTAGAGCCGACTAATCTCAGAGCGACTATTTTTCTTGATAGCCCGGAGTCGATGCAGGTGAACCTCCTTGGCCACAATGGGATTAATTTTCTCCCCGTTAGATTCGAACCATTGACCTCGCTCTTGTATTGTTGTGCCAATTAAAAATAAGCGCGTGCAAATAAAATTACAGTAAAACCTCTATAAATTAATGATGTTTGGACTGAGATATTTTATTAATTTAGCGAGATATTATTATATCAATAAATTAATAGTTTATTAATTTAAAGAGGTTTTACACATAGCCTTTAAATTTCCAAGTCCAATATACTAGTTATAGTGTATACTAGTTAAAAGATGAAAATTTTATGAATTCACATTCACACTTTATGAAAAATAAATTAACACTTTTTTGTGTAATACGACAAGGCAACACCCCAACTCTTTAATGCAATAGGGGAGATTTAAATATTAACTCAATAAAGATTTAAAGTTCAACAAAAAACAAGTGACTAGATTTATTTTTTTATTAAATATTCTTAAAATTTTGAAGTGTATCACATATATGTTTGTGGAACTTTTTAGTAATTATTAATTTATAATTTTGTTGGAACCAATATATATACATCGAGGTTTCAAAAAATTTATTATTTTATTATTTTATTGATTTAGATCCAAATTTGTACTACTCTCAAGTTGGGACTGAAATGAATAACTTTGTTAGGATAATAAAAAACAAACGTTGTCAAGTTTTTTAAGAGGTAAGAGTGAACTCAATGGGAGGTGAGGGCTCACTTTCACCTCACTAAAACCCTCACTTCTCACGCGTGGCGTGACACAAGCAAAAAAGAGTAGAGAGTGGTGACTACCTTCACCATTCATTTTTTTTTTTTTTTTTTTAGTTTGTGTAGAGTATTTTATAAGGTATGTTTGTAAAGTAAGCATTTTTAATGATTGTGAGACTTGAGAGGAGTGGTGATCATTGAAGCTGAAATGTGAAAGGAGTTGTGATTTACTAAATGGTGATATGACGCTGATGTAAAAGTAAAGAGAGTAATGACCATTGTATCCCGCCTAAGCTTATATACTTGTCGACTCTAAGATACATGAGTTGTGTCCGATTTGTGTTCTGTATTTTTCTGTTCTCCTTTATATCAGCTAAATTTAACACACTTCAAATTTCTAGCTTCTCTCTTTAATTATGCGTCACGCGCACGCATGCCTGCCTGCCCACACATTTTACGTCTTCTATTTTGTTAAGCATTGTGATTTATAGACTAAAAGAGTAAACTTTCATAACAAAATCACTAATCACTCGTCATTTGCCCATGAATGCACACCCAAAACGTATGCAAGTACGCAATGAACCAGCTATCTTGCAAAGTTGATTTCACCTGCTACACATGTATCTTTGATTTTCTTGATCTACAAGTACGCTGCTACTTAATACCCATCAATAAGCACGCAACATCCTAGACGTTGAGCCAACAAAACGTTTGTTTCCTACAGTGGGCACGCTCCCAGGCCCAAAAATCCGTAGTTTGATACTACCGTTTTACGATCCAACACACTTTACAACCAAGAAAATGTAATCCTACCTATATATTAGGCATTAACTTCATGTCGTTTGGAAAAATAATGTCATTCGTAACTGTTCAATGCTCAGATTGGCTAGCACACCTAGTTAATCAACAAAATCCCATACATTGGGCAACAACATTCAAAGCAAATAATATATAAAATAAATAATGCAGTTTAATATAAAGTTTACCAAAATCCAAAGGGTATAACGTAATTACTTGCCCCATGAAACACATGGTTTTCTCATGAGACTCAAGGAAGCCCATAAATACTAGGGCCGAACAAAAAGCTCTCCAGCTTTATATACATCATCAGGTAAGCCATTTCACTTCATAAACATCAGTTATCTCAATTGAGTTTGGTTTTTTCACTTAGAAGAGACGCTCATTTCTCTACATATTTTTCTGATGAAAGCTCAGATCTCAATTGACACGTTTTCGCTTTATGGGAACGATCAGAAGTCAAACTCTCCAGTTGCCTGAAACAAAAAAGCAGAACTGATAAGTCAAGCAAAAAATGATGAAAACTGATAAAAGATTAAGGGTGGCAATCTCTTGACCCATTTCTAATGAATTGTTAACACGTAAGTTATGCATCACGTTAGTATACAAATAGTTTTTTAACAAAAAAGAGCAGAACTGTAAGCTGGGCAAACCTCATATGGAACAAGCTAGTTATACACACAGATTTTTAAGCTATACACAGAACCCGTATCAACTCAAAAATTGACAAGCTTACCCCAAACCCGTAATCCAACCCGTCCAACTTCCCATTTCTGTCTACTAAACATATACATACATCATACATGGCATATATAGATCGCATAGGTTATTCAAAATACTTTAAAAAGTACACAAAGACGTGATTGCAGGTCAGCCAGACCCAGCCGTGCAAAAAATGACCAATGTACATCCAAACCCATAACCCAACCCGCTGATTTCGGCACTTCTACTAAATGTATACTCCATTGTCCCAATGAGATTGCAACTTTTAAGTTTTAACAAAGGCAAGTGATTCTAAGAATTCAACTATTAGTAATGTGGCCCTTTACAGTCCTTGTATGCCCAATGATGATGATGCGAAGTACATAATTTGAACAAACGAAAAGAAAGTGCTGAGTTTCAGTAGGAAGCTCTAGATGAAAGGCATAGATTTCTGTAGGACCAAAGAGGTAACTGATTTTGGGGAAACAAAGTGATCTGAGAACAATCGCTATCTAGAAAAAACAGAACAAACCTTATTGAACAAAACATCTTTGTTGTTTATATGCATGATGCCATCTTTGAGTGTGCACCTCCACCTGCTCTTGGCGCGAGTCACCTGCCATTCAGTTTTACGTTCATAATATGTGATCATTGTCGACACTGATAAAGGTCACACACAGCAAATTGCTTAAAGTATGCCATCATGATTACACAAAAAATAAAACAATGGACAAAAAAACTACAGATAATGTGTATCCTTGAAGAAAAAATTGTATGTATAGGGGGCCTGGACCTCCCAGTACATTATCCCATTTTATAAGTACAATATGTGTAAACAGGACTACAAAAACTATATAGCTATAAAATAGTGGAATATATTGAGGCTGCAAGTATCTGAATACGCTTTGGGCAACTTTCAACTCACTTGACCCATTTGACCTGTTTCCTCAATAAGTATTTTCTAATTTTACCCATTTAACATCATACAAACGGAGTTGACCTGTTTACATATAAATCCTGAAAATCTGCCTTTTTCTAGCAAATACATATTGATATATCATATACCTTGTCGAACTGAGCGAGAACCAAATGCTGCGTATTAAGTTCCTCGCCTTGGTCCACATCATCCAAATCATCGTCATCATCATTTTCGTTCAATGGCTCATCTTCATCATCGTCCTCATTTTGATTGATCATGGCAGGAGTTGGTGCTTGCATCTCTGAACAGGCGGAGAACATAAAATACCAAATTCAGAACAAAAAATCAACAAGACAAACTTGCTCCTAAGGGTATCATAAGTTTACCTTGAGGAGCGGGTGTGTTTGCTACATTATAGTCTTCATTCACCACTCCTTGATAATTGTATATCTTGAGTACCAAAAAGTAAATAGTTAACAATAAATGCAAAATTTGGCAGATGATGCTCTTCAATAAGTGTCACTCCGATCATACGCTCTGGGGAATATTTATTAGATATAAATTTATTTATAAAGATAAGATCATTGATACATGAATATAGCATATCATGTCCTCACACCAAATCTGTTTTCTGGTAGCAAAAGAAAATTTGCTCAAACAAAATAATTTGCACACATTTTAGTGACCAGCCCTTTGGCCAGGTTCAGAGAATTCCTTATTTCGAAGGTTCTCCAAGGCCCATCCCCTTTAAACTTGCACCACTTATCACTCTCATTCTCATTCAACCCTCAAACCAAAACATCTTAACATTTAGAACTGTTAGAAATTTTAAATGTAGAAACAATTTAGAGAGAAAGGAAAGGAAGGTTAACAAGTTAGTTCTTGAGTTAGAGGGAAAGGAAAGAAATATTGATGGTTTTGCAATTATGCCCTTACTGTGTGAAATTTTTAAGTTAGGAAGAGCAAGGACGTATTTGTTGTTTAACATGTTATAAGATGTAATTAATTTTCCTTCCCTCCCGAAAAAACTCGAAAACACATGTAGGTATCAATTGGAAAATATATCTCCTGCCTCGTGTGTGTATCCGGTAGGAATGAAATTGCATGACTTTCTAATTCAATTGTTCCCAGAAACAGGAAGGATNGTACGCAATGAACCAGCTATCTTGCAAAGTTGATTTCACCTGCTACACATGTATCTTTGATTTTCTTGATCTACAAGTACGCTGCTACTTAATACCCATCAATAAGCACGCAACATCCTAGACGTTGAGCCAACAAAACGTTTGTTTCCTACAGTGGGCACGCTCCCAGGCCCAAAAATCCGTAGTTTGATACTACCGTTTTACGATCCAACACACTTTACAACCAAGAAAATGTAATCCTACCTATATATTAGGCATTAACTTCATGTCGTTTGGAAAAATAATGTCATTCGTAACTGTTCAATGCTCAGATTGGCTAGCACACCTAGTTAATCAACAAAATCCCATACATTGGGCAACAACATTCAAAGCAAATAATATATAAAATAAATAATGCAGTTTAATATAAAGTTTACCAAAATCCAAAGGGTATAACGTAATTACTTGCCCCATGAAACACATGGTTTTCTCATGAGACTCAAGGAAGCCCATAAATACTAGGGCCGAACAAAAAGCTCTCCAGCTTTATATACATCATCAGGTAAGCCATTTCACTTCATAAACATCAGTTATCTCAATTGAGTTTGGTTTTTTCACTTAGAAGAGACGCTCATTTCTCTACATATTTTTCTGATGAAAGCTCAGATCTCAATTGACACGTTTTCGCTTTATGGGAACGATCAGAAGTCAAACTCTCCAGTTGCCTGAAACAAAAAAGCAGAACTGATAAGTCAAGCAAAAAATGATGAAAACTGATAAAAGATTAAGGGTGGCAATCTCTTGACCCATTTCTAATGAATTGTTAACACGTAAGTTATGCATCACGTTAGTATACAAATAGTTTTTTAACAAAAAAGAGCAGAACTGTAAGCTGGGCAAACCTCATATGGAACAAGCTAGTTATACACACAGATTTTTAAGCTATACACAGAACCCGTATCAACTCAAAAATTGACAAGCTTACCCCAAACCCGTAATCCAACCCGTCCAACTTCCCATTTCTGTCTACTAAACATATACATACATCATACATGGCATATATAGATCGCATAGGTTATTCAAAATACTTTAAAAAGTACACAAAGACGTGATTGCAGGTCAGCCAGACCCAGCAGTGCAAAAAATGACCAATGTACATCCAAACCCATAACCCAACCCGCTGATTTCGGCACTTCTACTAAATGTATACTCCATTGTCCCAATGAGATTGCAACTTTTAAGTTTTAACAAAGGCAAGTGATTCTAAGAATTCAACTATTAGTAATGTGGCCCTTTTCAGTCCTTGTATGCCCAATGATGATGATGCGAAGTACATAATTTGAACAAACGAAAAGAAAGTGCTGAGTTTCAGTAGGAAGCTCTAGATGAAAGGCATAGATTTCTGTAGGACCAAAGAGGTAACTGATTTTGGGGAAACAAAGTGATCTGAGAACAATCGCTATCTAGAAAAAATAGAACAAACCTTATTGAACAAAACATCTTTGTTGTTTATATGCATGATGCCATCTTTGAGTGTGCACCTCCACCTGCTCTTGGCGCGAGTCACCTGCCATTCAGTTTTACGTTCATAATATGTGATCATTGTCGACACTGATAAAGGTCACACACAGCAAATTGCTTAAAGTATACCATCATGATTACACAAAAAATAAAACAATGGACAAAAAAACTACAGATAATGTGTATCCTTGAAGAAAAAATTGTATGTATAGGGGGCCTGGACCTCCCAGTACATTATCCCATTTTATAAGTACAATATGTGTAAAACAGACAAACAGGACTACAAAAACTATATAGCTATAAAATAGTGGAATATATTGAGGCTGCAAGTATCTGAATACGCTTTGGGCAACTTTCAACTCACTTGACCCATTTGACCTGTTTCCTCAATAAGTATTTTCTAATTTTACCCATTTAACATCAAACAAACAGAGTTGACCTGTTTACATATAAATCCTGAAAATCTGCCTTTTTCTAGCAAATACATATTGATATATCATATACCTTGTCGAACTGAGCGAGAACCAAATGCTGCGTATTAAGTTCCTCGCCTTGGTCCACATCATCCAAATCATCGTCATCATCATTTTCGTTCAATGGCTCATCTTCATCATCGTCCTCATTTTGATTGATCATGGCAGGAGTTGGTGCTTGCATCTCTGAACAGGCGGAGAACATAAAATACCAAATTCAGAACAAAAAATCAACAAGACAAACTTGCTCCTAAGGGTATCATAAGTTTACCTTGAGGAGCGGGTGTGTTTGCTACATTATAGTCTTCATTCACCACTCCTTGATAATTGTATATCTTGAGTACCAAAAAGTAAATAGTTAACAATAAATGCAAAATTTGGCAGATGATGCTCTTCAATAAGTGTCACTCCGATCATACGCTCTGGGGAATATTTATTAGATATAAATTTATTTATAAAGATAAGATCATTGATACATGAATATAGCATATCATGTCCTCACACCAAATCTGTTTTCTGGTAGCAAAAGAAAATTTGCTCAAACAAAATAATTTGCACACATTTTAGTGACCAGCCCTTTGGCCAGGTTCAGAGAATTCCTTATTTCGAAGGTTCTCCAAGGCCCATCCCCTTTAAACTTGCACCACTTATCACTCTCATTCTCATTCAACCCTCAAACCAAAACATCTTAACATTTAGAACTGTTAGAAATTTTAAATGTAGAAACAATTTAGAGAGAAAGGAAAGGAAGGTTAACAAGTTAGTTCTTGAGTTAGAGGGAAAGGAAAGAAATATTGATGGTTTTGCAATTATGCCCTTACTGTGTGAAATTTTTAAGTTAGGAAGAGCAAGGACGTATTTGTTGTTTAACATGTTATAAGATGTAATTAATTTTCCTTCCCTCCCGAAAAAACTCGAAAACACATGTAGGTATCAATTGGAAAATATATCTCCTGCCTCGTGTGTGTATCCGGTAGGAATGAAATTGCATGACTTTCTAATTCAATTGTTCCCAGAAACAGGAAGGATTTGTGGTTCTGTTTGTAGGAATGAAATTGCATGAGTTGGTACGTAATTTAGTTTCCCCTGAATTTTTAGTGGCTTTCTAATTAATTAAGTGTGTCAAAGGAGATAAACAGAGAGAGATACATAGACCATAACCAGCCACGGGTATTCATTCGACTCGGTATCTATAAATACACACCTTGAACGGGAGATAGAAAATAATAAATCTCACTGCTCTAAATTCCATAAATACAATACTAAGAACTAGGAACCGTGAACCAAAGTATCTAACCCAAAAGATTTATTGTGTTACAGCTATACCCCACTAAAACTTTAAGATTTGTGTTGAACAGAATATCTAACACATATGCTGTAACTAGAAGGTGATATTAGAACTAAATAAGATGGTGTTAAACACATTGTCTTAACGACAAGAGTTATGCACACTTCCTGAACACATGGTATGGACACTGCCAGGTATGTGTGATTGCTGCACTCTGGTTTAGAATTTAGAGTGTTTCATTAAACACGGTATCCAAGATGTCCTACAGGTTCTAAGCTTCAAGCTATCCTACTTTCTCAGATTGAAAAGCTAAAACAATGTCAGTTAGTCACTTAGTCCCATGCTGAAGTTTGAAGCTTCGTGAGTTTATTCAGTCCACCACATCAGCCTCATTTAAGTGTTAAATGTTAACGAATAATAAGCAGGTATTTTGGAACACAGAAACAGACCAATCCAAACAAAGCTAGCGCATATATTCTATGAAAATTTAGAGAAGACACAACGCAATAATAAGTTGTAAAGGCAATATAATGATAACGAGGATGGAAAAAGAAAGACATGTATCCATAATGAGCATCGAAATGATAAAGAAATCATTGGGATATTTGCTGAAGAGCATATATCATGCAGATCATACCATAATATCAACCAAATATAGGACATATTGGAACCCCTGTGGTCAAGAACTGTGGTTTAAAAAATAAATCAATAACCACGCTGCTTACAAGTAAATTAATCTTCTGGTAGAGAGTGTGTATTTCATGGTTAGATAAGTGAATGATATAAAAACTGACTTAGCACCTTACCAGAACATGTGTTTTAGCTTGCATGCCTACTTAAGACAATAATATACTTAGATAAGCATATATATCATAGGTACCATACTGAAATTGAGAGATGAATGTGNCCCCGTTTCTTTTTTGCTTAATGAGCTGTTTACTAATAATTCCTTTTGGACACAGGAAACTTTTATGTTTCATTTTAACTTGTTCCAAAGAGTAATCCTATTTGGGGAGGAGCACTAAAATCTACCCTCTTTCCACTCAGACACCCATAAAACTCTCAAGTACAAACATACCCTCATCTTCATAAAATATCTCTTCCACTTTACTCATTCTAGTCTAGATCCTTCCCACCAAAGTTCCTTCTGCCAATATTTTCTACTCGCCGGCGACCTTCTCGCCGTCACTCCTTCTCCGGCGACGTTCTTTCCGTCGTTGTCACCAGCTTGTCGGTGCCATTGTTGCTCGGGTTCTTGGAATTGGGGGTTTAGTGGTTATGAATTTATAGCATTTATTTGTTAATTGATTTGATATATTTCATGAAGATTATTGGTCAATTAACAGGACAAAGGCATATATTTGAATTTCGAATTGGGTTTTGATTAAACTTGTTTAATATAAAGTTTAGATAAATTTGTAGAGTATGGATTCGAGTGTACTAGGTTGAAGGTTGAACAATCTTGTACCAAGCTGTTAATGATTTGAGGTTGCTTACAAAAGTTGCAATCGGTGGGTTTGGAAGCTTTGTTTGTTCATGTGGGTTAGATGTTGATTTGATGAAAGGGTAAAAAGGCCATTTTGATAATTTATCAAGAAAGAAAAAGAAACACAATTTTCTCATGTATCTGTTTACTAAAGAGATACTTTATTGAGCCAGGATCATTATACACACAGGAAAAAAAAAAAAAAAAAAACACCCCCTTAGATCCCATGCTGAAGTTTGAAGCTTCGTGAGTTTATTCAGTCCACCACATCAGCCTCATTTAAGTGTTAAATGTTAACGAATAATAAGCAGGTATTTTGGAACACAGAAACAGACCAATCCAAACAAAGCTAGCGCATATATTCTATGAAAATTTAGAGAAGACACAACGCAATAATAAGTTGTAAAGGCAATATAATGATAACGAGGATGGAAAAAGAAAGACATGTATCCATAATGAGCATCGAAATGATAAAGAAATCATTGGGATATTTGCTGAAGAGCATATATCATGCAGATCATACCATAATATCAACCAAATATAGGACATATTGGAACCCCTGTGGTCAAGAACTGTGGTTTAAAAAATAAATCAATAACCACGCTGCTTACAAGTAAATTAATCTTCTGGTAGAGAGTGTGTATTTCATGGTTAGATAAGTGAATGATATAAAAACTGACTTAGCACCTTACCAGAACATGTGTTTTAGCTTGCATGCCTACTTAAGACAATAATATACTTAGATAAGCATATATATCATAGGTACCATACTGAAATTGAGAGATGAATGTGGCCGTCCCGATAGCACACACATGCATATTTGACAACTCTTACCAGCAAACTTAAAGCGCAAGTGAATGCGTGTAAGAAGAAACAAGAAGCAAATGCTTACATTTGGTGTAGAAAGTGCATCATCATAGGGATCTGGAATAGGCCCATCCAGTTGAGGAATCCTAGAAGAGAACGTAGGTCCATGACCAGGTTGAGAATTGCTCCCTTGACCAACCTGACAAACAGAACATATGCCAAGCATATCATTATACGGGCAGAAAAAAGACATACTTCAAATTATGATATAAAAATGCATGGAGGCACATCATTATTATCCCTTTAAATGTTTATGTTTGCTTTATGGATTTGAATTGCGTAATATTGTTCCAATCAGCTTTTGCAAACCCAACTAGTTTATAATAGAAGGCTTGTTACTAAGGATTGTACTCATGAGAAGCTACCAGCAAAGAAAATCAATAATGTATTAGCCATTAACCAATTATACAGTCCAACCTCACAAGAAGCATGCATGCTATGTTGAATGTATTGCAAGTTTTCACCAATCTGTGCTGGCATCAACCTCCTAATTAATACTTCTCTATGTCAAGGATTCCCTTCATTGTTAAATCAGGGAGGAAAAACAAAAAAAACAAAAAAAAACAAAAAAACAAAAAACAAAAAAAAACAAAAAAAANGCAGAGCAAATAATGCCAAACAAAGCTAGCGCATATATTCTATGTAGATTAATAATATTATAGAGAAGACACAACGCAACTAAGCCTATTAATAAACGTTGTAAAGGCAATGATATTGCTATTTTTAATGTATTTAGGGACCTAATTGGAAACGCCGAAGAAGGATCGGGAAATGAGTGCCTAGTATAAAGACAATGTTTAGATTAACGTTCATATAAGGTCCAGGATGTCATCTAGATATAGGTGGAATGCAATGCGTTGTTGTGATATACTTCTTCTCGATGTACCGGGACGCATATATCAGTGCAGATCATACCAATAATCATCACCAATATATGTTGTATATTAGGAGCATATATTGAATGAATTCTGATTAGTTTGAATATCCTTCCACATAGCTTTGTCTGAGAAATGAATCCTAATTCGTGGGTAATTATTACAAAAATAAACCTCAATAACCACTCGCTGCTTACTATAGTACCAAAAACTTACATGAATAAGCGAGTATTAAATTTCTTCACTTGAGTGAGCGAGTGTGTATTCCAGTTCTATGGTAGATAGTGCAGATTTGTTAGATTGAGATCAGTATAGTAAATGCTGTGAGTGTCAGCCCCGTATACCAACAAACCAGAACATGTGTTTTAGCGTTGCATGCCTTACTTGTATAGGAAACAAAGATTGATGTACCTCAAAATGATAACTATTATGGATATTGTAAACCTTGTGCAGGTTTACATCTTTTTATTTGGTTATCTATTAGGTACTGTCCTAACAGTTTATCTTGGTGTAAATATTCTTTAACTGTTGAAATGTGGATAAGAATAATGAATTTGTCGGCCGGTACCGATAGGTCACCACAATGCATATTAAAGTGACATACTCTTTAGCCCATAGTCAAACTTAAAGCAAACCAATGAAAAAGCGTGTAATTGGATAGAAAGCACATAGATACCAGTCATCCAATTTCTGTCCTCATGTATTTGGATGTAGCCGTAAAGGTGCATCATTGTCATATCGCGCGATCTTGGCATATGTGCTCCCAGTCTCCGCCAGTTGGAGGGATCCTAGAATAAGTAAAGAACTGTAGGTCATGACCGGCTTGAGCACATTGCTCAAGCCTTAAGAAATGGAGCGGACCCAGATGTGATCCTGATAGGTTGGGTGCCGTTTTTGTGTTTATCTTAACTTTCAGATGTCTAAAAATATTGTCATAACTTAACAATGATCGATATATAACATACTATAGCTTTAAATGCATTAATCATTATCACGCGCAGAAAAAAGACATACCTTCAAATTATGCTGATCCCCCATCAAGCCCGAATTAAATGGGGCATAAAGAGGCACAATTCATTATTATGTCCCGTTTTGTATATAGGTGTTTTTATAGAAATTTGTCCTCCGTTGGACTGGTTATTCAGATTTTCTTAGAGTTTTCTGCCTAAGAAGTTAATTGATCTCCTGAATATCTCATGATCATCTTTCTTTGCAAACCCACACTATGAAACCCTTCAATCCTTATCTAATTTTTTGTAAGTTCTATTAATTAAAATAATAGAGTAAGTAAAGGCTGTAGTGTCTATGAGAAGTCATTTAATTTAAACTCATGCCCGATAAATACCGAGTTCAATGTGAGAAATCTAATTTAACTGAATGATTATAAATGCAAAACATTGCCACATCTGTCCAATGCCTCCATTGAACAACCAACTATAACAATACAGAACATGCAGCGAATAATCACGCTATTCGATTAAGGGACTTGAAAAATGCCATTCCCGCAATCGTGAAGTTTTATAACACGCAATCTAGTGCTGGCATCAACTCTCAAATTAGAACACTAGCTTACTATAATACTCCACTTGTCTCCATAAAAGAGACCTTCTCCCTTCAGTTTGTAAATACACAGAGAAAGAATAAAAAAAAAAAAGATAAACAAGAAAACAAAATATATTCTAGCAAAAAAAAAAAGAACAACACATAACAACAAAAGCATAAACAAAACAGGAAACACAAATACTAATCATATAATCTAGCCAATACACAATAAAACAAAAAAAAAACAAAAAAACAAAAAAAAAAAACACAAAAAACAAACAAACAAACAAAAACAAAAACAAAACAACAAAATACTATAAACAAACACAACAATAAACCAACAAAAACATGATGTGAACTTGAATTTAACAGTAAAAGCCCAAAAAAAGTCTAGGTGGTTTTATTATACCTTAACTGACGAATCATTTTTAGAATAGTAACCACTCAAAAGTACGCGCCTCGACTTATTCCTAAATGCATAAAATAAACACAACCATTATGGAGGAGCTAAAACTATACTTTTAATAACCCAAACCACATGTTTTCATGCTTTGTTTTGTTTTGTTTTGTTTTTTGTTTTTTGTTTTTGTTTTTTTGTTTTTTTGTTTTTTGTTTTTTTGTTTTTTTGTTTTTTTTTTTTGTTTTTTTTGTAAAACAAAACAAAACAAAACAAAACATGTGTTTGGTTATTAAAATGATATTTTTAGCTGTCCATAAGTAGTGTTATATCATAGAATAATTCGAGCGCGGTTTGGTAACACTATCTTTGGCTTTACTGGTAATTTTCAAGTTTCACATTTTATATGTATAAACATCAGGTAACTTTTATGATAATGATGGCAAAATAAAAAGGTGTCCAGTATCCTTTTTTGCTAGTTGAAAATTAAATGTGGGTCGGTTAACAGTATAGTGTCACAGTAGGAAGTTTAGCTAGTGTTCTATCACATGATGCTTAGGGCCTTTGAGGTGATCTTGCTTGAGGATTAATATGCAAGGTTGCAAACCGGCAATGTTAGTCATAGCTGATTATGTTCACACAGACATTTAGCTTAATAATGACTTTTCAAGGACTCCGTATCTCATATATAGATGTACAAAAACGCTCTTGCATAGATATAGATGAAGTTTCGGGAGAAAGTAGCAATTAAGAGAATCAAGTAGCAGAACTGCAAGAATAAGGACCTCTTACGAAGACAAATAGAAAACCAGACACAGCAACAACATACCCAATCCCGCTGGAGCGGGGTAAATAGAAAACTAGAAAGAACATGTAACATGTCCAAATATAGACATCTGAAAGTAATAAACACAAGAAGCGTCACCTCAACCTTATCAGCTATCACATCTGCAGCTCCATCTTGCTGAGGAATATATCCGCCTGGACGAAATTGAGGAGGGAACTCATCCCGCTTACGCTTTCCAGACAAAAGGAAGAAATCCTACAATTAAGAGTATGATCAATAACATACACTTGTAAGTTTCAATATATCATTAACATAAAAATACATCCAAGAAAACTGTAGACAGAATAACCAACAAAAAGAGTAACTGCACAAGTTACAAACACAAGACTATGGACACAGTGCATCCATATATTCTTGATTTCACAACATACCAACCACTACAAAATAAGCACCTGAATGCTTTAAGTTTGAAAAACTACCGCTTAATTCAGAAGTTGATAAGCTGATAAGATAATCAGGAATGTGAAATCAGGAAGTTGAAAAACTACCGGTTAATTCAGAAATCATTTTACTAAAGCACATATGTTTGCGACAGGAGTGTAAACAAACAGCCAATTGCACCCACCATTCTAGTAAGCTGCCAAACTATCATCAATTCGTTAAAGCACACTTCTACTGTTTCCAATAGTTTCCCAGAAAATTAAAAAGGCCAATTGCATTTATAAACTTATATAACAATTATTCTATGTCCCTAACACCAAGGAAAGGGGTTTTGACCATGGTTAACACAATCCTATGTCTTATAAGTCTATAACTCAATAGAAAGCAATTGAAAACATTTAGTTGTGTTTACTCTCTCCATTCGACTCTACTATTTTTGCTCAAAACCAAGTTTAACAATATCAAGATGCCATCTCATCAGGATTCAATCAATCTCCATTCTTGTAAAAAAAAAGACACTATTGAAGCATGGTGTGTTATATAAGTTGTTGGGTCCTAATATTGCTAAGAGCGCCAACTTATTTGAAACTTTGCTGCTTGATTTCACTTCCTCGGAGTTATAGGTGGAAAAAAAATATTAAACTTCACTAGTCTTGTTCATTAACTCGAGGTCAAACAAGTAGAACTTCTCATAGTTTCACATGCTGGAGTTTTACAACCTTAAGCCTAGCTTAGGAATGTGTGCGTTAAGTAAGATGAGACGGAGACTTAGAGTAGCACATAATCCCCTCAAGTTTATAATTTCAAGTCAAACGACTTCTTTAATTCATGGCTTGAATCAATAAAAGCGGAACTTGTAAAAAGCAAAATATAACTAGCAATTTTCCCATGTCACGTTGTAAACTCACAAGTTGATTTTCACACTTATAGTAACCAACTCTTTCGACCACAGCTAGAAGAAAATATTATATCATATAGTTGAAAAGAGGGAAGATGCCATTAATGACAACTTAAATGCTGATAAATGCATTTGAGTAAAATTTGTTGTCCTTTTGCCTTACTGTAATACATGAAATTTAAGTATATGATTCAATTTCCATTCCTATGTCAACTAAGATTAAATCGTCTCTCTTAATTATAAACTTTGTCGTTTGTACATATAAACCAAAAAGTGGTTGGCTTATTAAATTATAATTATGTAATATAAGAGAAGAAGGATATTACACCGACAAAATTGTCTTCGCCTTTGAACGAATANAAAATGTCATTAATGACACCTTAAATGATGATAAATGCATTTGAGTAAATTTGTTGTCCTTTTGCCTTACTGTGATACGGAAAATTTAAGTATATGATTCAATTTCCATTTCTATGTCAACTAAGATTAATTCATCTCACTCTTAATTATAAACTTTGTGGTTTGTACATATAAACCAAAAAGTGGTTGACTTATTAAATTATAGTTATGTAATATACTAATATATGAGAAGAAGGATATTACACCGACAAAATTGTCTTCGCCTTTGAACGAATATAACTATATAGGGAAACTCGTGAGATTATTCAATGATAATTATATATCACAATGGTAACCTGGGTTGTTGGTTGATTCGCTTGATTGGCCTGATTGGCTGCTAGTCTGTCAGGATCTTCACGGCCTTCGACGTAAGCTGCAGCAGAATTATAAAATTTATTCAATTAGCATAATATTAATATATAATGCATGTATACATGTAATAAATATGCATACATGTTTGATATCACAACTAAGAGATATCTTACCAACATTGACGTCAAGAGGGGGCCTTTGGGCTTGGGGTATCCAAGGTGATGGTGGTTGCTGCACAAAAAATGAGCTTATTTTAATTTGTCTAGAGCCCCCTAATGATCATCTATAACCAAAACGAAAAGTCAATGTAAAAGTTCGATGGAGAGAATAAGAATACACTTGCCATGTATGTGTTAGGCTGCCTCACAGAAGTTCCATTCTCGTGTATAGAAGAATACTCGCTTGGAGTGATGGGAGTACCTCCAGTAGGTATATTGTATGAACTGTCTACCGTGCCCGGTAAAGGTGTTGGAGCTGTTCCGGGTAACGGTGTTTGAGCAGGCAACGGCGTTTGCATTGGAGTCTGCAATGGCGTCTGCAGATAAAACCAACATTAAAAAAAAAACCCCCCACAAAAGACAAATTAATTAATAACATAAAGACAGTCCAACATTTAATTACAATATTTAGTTAGCCACCAACTATAACATGTATAAGCTTTTTTCCTCTTTACTCTTTACAAACTTAATTCCATATAGCTAAGCTATACAATCATGATCAATTAACTTGCGCTCAATCAAATAAACTAATACAACCATCCCCCTCATAAGGTAACTCCGAAAGCAACTAACTTTCTCCATGAACATACTCCCTCCGCCCCATTTCAATTGTCAACATTACTATTCTAGCTTGTCCCAAAATAACTTTTCATGTTCAATGATGATAATATCCTACTGGATCTCCTACTTTACCCTTGATTGATTACTATTACTTAACTTTCACTAGCCACTGATGTCTTAAAGGCAAGGAGTAATAATGATAACTTGTTAACTAAAACTAACATTAATTGCACGTATCTCAGGGAGTGTTTAAATTAGCTCATTTCTAGGCTTATGAGCTTATTTGAATTTCGAAAAACTCATAAGACCATATATTTTTAACTTAACAGCTTATCTAGCTCATGTACTTAACTAAGGGGGTGTTCGTTTAAGCTTATTTTTGGGCTTATGAGCTTATTTCACTTGAATTATATTTCATAAGCTTATTTTTTCAGCTCATTTTCAGATTTATGAGCTTACTATGACTCGAATTATACTTCATAAGCTTATTTTTTCAGCTCATTTTCGGATTTATTAGCATACTATGGCTCAAATTAAACTTCATAAGCTTACTTTTTCAGCTCATTTTCGGATTTATGAGCTTACTATGGCTCAAATTAAACTTCATAAGCTTATTTTTTTCAACTCATTTTCAGATTTATGAGCTTACTACGACTCAAATATAAAACCCCTAAGCCAATGATCTCAACTTGCTAAGCTCATAAGCCGAAATAAACAATCTTCCGAGTTCTCCCAATTCCAAATAAAGCTCAAATAAAACACCCCTCAACTCGCTTTTTTTATCCGTAAACAAGTGACTACACAATTACCCCAACCACTTACGGGCGGAAACAGCAAATCAGCAGTAGGAGTCTCATACTCATCCGGCCCTTCATACGGCACATTCAAATCATGCACCGTATTCGCCCCAGCAGCCCCGGGCCCCATCGCCTTCGCAACCGCAGATCTATCAATAGGTCCAACAATCGCTCCAGCTTGCATCATCTTCGTCTCCCACAACTACACACAAACAGATCCATCCAAACACATCATTTAATTCACAAACACATATACAATATCAACAGATCTAAATTATATAAAAATATATAAAAAAAACTTACGGATTGAAGCTCAGTAAGGACACCTTCACCAGGGCCAGCATTGTTGGTGAATTCTTCACGGACTTTGGTGATGACGTCTTCAATTACTTGAATGTAAACGTTGCTTGTTGTTTGTGACATAATTTGTTGGTTAAAAAATTTGGGGATTTTTTTTTGGTGTTTTAGGGCTTGGAAATGAGGGGAGATGGGGAAGTGGAATAAAGAGAGGAATATAAATAGGTTTGCATCCGTTACTTGGTCTTTATATCTCTATATCTTTTATACTTATACGTGTCCTTTTTTTACTTTGTGTTGTATACTGTACTAGTATAGTAGATGTTTCCTGTTTTAACAAGTTAGGGTGCGTTTGGTTCGCAGTATGTTTTGAAATGAATTGTAATCTGTCAAAGGAATTGTAATTTGAATGAATTGTAATTTAAAGAGTTGAAATGTGTTGTAATTGTAATGTGTTGAAATTGTAANAATAATAATAATAATAATAATAATAATAATAAATATTAACAATAAATAATATTACTAATAATAATAATATTAATATCAATAATACTTTATTATTATTTTTATTATTATTAAAATAAAAATAATAATTATAATAATAAAAATATTATTATTAAAATAATAATAAAAAAATAATAATATTATTATTAAAATAAAAAAAATAAGAAAATTATTATTATTAATTATTATTGTATTATTATCAAAATAATAATAATAATAATAATAATAATAATAATAATAATAATAATAATAAAAATAATAATATTATTATTATTAAAATAATAAAAATATTATTATTATTATTATTATTATTATTATTATTATTATTATTATTATTATTATTATAATTAATTATTATTATATTATTATTAAAATAATAAAAATAATAATAAATATTATTATAATTATTATATAAATATAATAAAAATAACAAATATTATTATTATAAAAATATTATTATTTTAATATTTATATTAAATATTTATTATAAAATATTATTATTTTAATATTTATATTAAATATTTATTATTATTATTATTATTATTATTATTATTACTATTTTTATTATATTATTATTATAATTCTATATTATTATTATAATAAATATTTATTATTTTTATAATAATTATTATTATTATATAGTTATTATTATAATTTAATATTATTTTATTATTCTTATTATATAAATAATATTATAATAAATATTGTTTATTATTATATAAATATTATTATTTTAATATTTATATAATAATAATAATAATAATAATAATAATAATAATAATAATAATAATAACGTAATTATAATAATAATAATAATAATAATAATAATAATAATAATAATAATAATAATTCTGAATTACAACGTAATTCAAAACTTTCCATCCAACATCCTATGTAATCTGAATTCCCTCCTTTGATGTAATTGTAATGGCTGAATTACAATTACAACGCAAAACAAACAGCCTACGTAATGTAATCTGAATTACAATTCCCTCCATTCTGCGAAACAAACAGCCTACGTAATGTAATCAAATTACAATTACATCCAATTACGTCAGATTACGGCGAACCAAACGCCCCCTTAGTTGACCAAACCTTGTTTATGGATTTTTTTATTTTATTATTATTTTTTTTTTTGAACAGAGTTTATGGATTAATTTAGTGGTTTTTAACTCATTTTTACACATGCTTAAATCGGATAATTATTTTTTGTTGGGCAAATGGCACAGAAAGGTATTAAATTTAGGCTTCATTTCCAATCAAGATACTCTTCTTTTTTTTCTTATATAAAAAGGTTGTCAACTTGTTTTTTTTGCGGATTTAGGTTTTTTTACTAACGTTAGTTAACTCACTTCGTTAGTAAATTACATGTTTGGTCCTCGAGTTTGTATACACATTTCATGCACCATCCACCACCATAATCAACCGCCGCCACCATCACCAACTGCCACCACTACCATCATCCACCACCACCACCCTTCCCCACCACCAACAGCAGCTACCACTACCACCACTGCCGCCACCAACACCACCCTTCCCCACCACCAGCGGCAACTACCATGATTTGATCTTTACATCATTTACACTTCAATTAGTATCGGGTCAATCTTTGATTTAACACCCATATATTATTTCACACTTTCTTGATCTTTTTTTGCATAGATTTTAAATTTTTGTTATAAGGTTTGCATCTTTATATTGTTTAGGCTTAAACCCATCTTTTATTTGCTAACATCTAAAATGGGTCGACCTTAAATTTTTAACCCAGGAACCATTTTTTTTTTGGTATAGATTTCATATTTTTATTATAATTGCATCTTTATCTCATTTAGGCTTAAACCCACCTTTTATTTGCTTAAATCTAAACTGGGTCAACCTTACATTCAAGTTTTTGTTAACCCTGACAATCCCAACTGACTTTTAGCTATATGATCACCACATTGTCACCTGGTTTTTATCATAATCGATTCACTCACTTAGTCTATTTGAAAACTTCCCTCTTCTTACCGAATAACCCTCTTATCCTTTTAACACTTATGCTCCTAAACACCACAGATCCTGATTTGAAGCTCCTTTCCATCTCTGCTCGTGATAGTAGCAACATCTCTTCTGGGTTTTTTTTTTCTCTTTGGNTATAGATTTCATATTTTTATTATAATTGCATCTTTATATCATTTAGGCTTAAACCCACCTTTTATTTGCTTAAATCTAAACCGGGTCAACCTTACATTCAAGTTTTTGTTAACCCTGACAATCCCAACTGACTTTTAGCTATATGATCACCACATTGTCACCTGGTTTTTATCATAATCGATTCACTCACTTAGTCTATTTGAAAACTTCCCTCTTCTTACTGAATAACCCTTTTATCCTTTTAACACTTATGCTCCTAAACACCACAGATCCTGATTTGAAGCTCCTTTCCATCTCTGCTCGTGATAGTAGCAACATCTCTTCTGGGTTTTTTTTTCTCTTTGGCTTTTCACAGAGCCTTTGTTGGTGATGAAATAAAATATATATCGGTTTACATCTTTGTTTGCAAAGAATCGGTTTTTTAAGGATCTGGGTTTTGGTCCTTGAGTGATATGGGTTTTTGGTTGTCGGTTTATGTGTGGTTATATCGAGAGAGATGAGTTTGGGTTGATGGTGACGGTTTTGATTGTGTCGTTTTCTTTTGTTTTTGTGTTTGATCGATCCGGTTTTGTAACAGATCTATGATCGATGGGATTTTTGGGATATAATTTTGTTTTTGGTTTTTGGTGTGATGGTTTTTTTGTAGGGATAGGATTTTATCGTGTTTATTTGATCTTTGTGTTTGTTGTTTTGGTTAGATCTGGGTTTTGTAGATGGGTTATGTAGATCTGATATAGAAAAAAAAAATTGAGGACCAAACATATAAAATTTTTTGAGGACCAAACATGTAAAAAAATTTTTGGATGAAAATGATATACGAATTCGAGGACCAAACATGTAATTTACTAACGAAGTGGGTTAACGAATGATGAAGCGAAAAGTGTTACGCTTTTAGGGGGTCATTTAAGCCCTAATCCGTAATTATTTGATCAAATATTGCCTTAAATCATTCCTTTTGTTATTTTTGGTATGTTGGAGAAGAAATCTGGAAAATGAAGCATTTTGGATGTTTTGGAGCATACAAGTGAGAAAACGACAAAGTCTCAAAACCATGCTGGAAAAGGTACCTGACGGCGTCACTCTTTACAANCTAATCCGTAATTATTTGATCAAATATTGCCTTAAATCATTCCTTTTGTTATTTTTGGTATGTTGGAGAAGAAATCTGGAAAATGAAGCATTTTGGATGTTTTGGAGCATACAAGTGAGAAAACGACAAAGTCTCAAAACCATGCTGGAAAAGGTACCTGACGGCGTCACTCTTTACAAGGTGACGGCGTCACGCTTTAACAAAGAGGTGGATGGTTTTTACACTAGACACCCCAGAAAGATTTTGGAGGATTTACACGTGACGGCGTCACGTGTAAATGGAAGAAGGCCGTCACGTTATGGCTTATAGAGAGATGGCCCAGAGAGATTTAAAGGGGGACGGCGTCAAGAGTAGATCTAAACAATCCGAGAAGGGTTATGGCGGCGAGGTGACGGCGTCACGAGCTAAAACGTGACGCCATCAAGTTGTAAAATCTATATATATTCTTCTAATTTTCATTCATTAGGTGTGCAACTTTTGGGAGAACTTTAGGGATAAACCCTAGTTCGTAGAATACTGTATTTTCAGGGGTTTTTCACCCTTGAAACCTTGATGTTCAATTAAAGATAAGTCTCCTTCCAAATCAATCAATATGTCTATGTGTTGTTTGATTATATCTTATGCTTGTCTTTACTTTAACATGCTAGGCTAGGTTTTTCTTGTGTTTGCTTAGATCTAATGAAACCTAGCTATTGATTACATGTTGTTGGTTTGTTTGTGATTGTTGTGGGTGGGTGAAGTCGATGTTAGGCTTAAGAAAACTGGCTAATCTCCTATACGGTAACTTGCTTGAACGTCTTAAGAAACATGAATCGGATGTATACTACGATTATATGGTTGTATTTAATGCATAAGCGAATTCTAGTGATCCCATGTTAGGAGCTTTTAGTCGGCTCGACATAGGAGTGAAGTAGGAGCTTATAGAGTTAGGGAAGATCGTACACGGCCCTATGAATGGTTTAAAGGAATACAACTCGTCATCCACACAATTACAACAAACCAATTAACCTGTAAAAGATAGCTAGGGAGTAAGGAAATCTAAGTAAACACACTTTTTCTCATATAAGTTTCACAACAATTTACTTTTCTTGTCATTTTATTTTATTTGCATAAGTAGTTATTTGGGTTAGTTGACTAGTAACTAATTCCGCCCACTCTTCCAATACCCGAGATTTTACTTGCTTTTATAAAATATAAAATACAAAAAGAATCATCCCTCAACCCTTAGACCTAAATTAGAGTAGTTTTCAATTCTAACGACACTATTCCCCGAGAGAACGATCAATCCCCCGGTACTTGCCACTTCACTATACTACATCGGTCAGGTACACTGCCTGGTGGGGGTTGTAAGCTTCTCAAGATCCCTTGAGAGGTAAAACCTATTGCGAAGGTTGCAAAACCCACGCATCAAGTTTGGCGCCGCTGCCGGGGAATAGTTATTGCTTAGGTTGAAAATTTTATTTTTACTTAGGTCTACTCGTTTGAATCCTTTCTAGTGAGATTTTTATTTTTCTAGGTTTTTCTTTAGTCTATCTTTTTCTTCGTGTCTTTGTTCATAACCATTACCATCCGACATCATGGAAGGTGGTAATATCCTTGATCCCAGCAACCCACCACAACAAAACATACCAAACCAAACCCACCTCCTAGAGCCCGCACTTTAGGAGAATACTCTCGTCCTAGTCACCAAGGCTATCGAAACACCATTGAGCTCACCCAAGGAGCCAATGTGTCTCCATTGCGATCCGACACCATCCGGTTGGTGCAAAGCGGATGTGCATTCCATGGACTTCGTTCTAAAGATCCAACTCAACATCTCAAGGACTTTCTTAAAATCGTAGATTCCATAGACCTTGATATTACCACTCGAGAGACTACCCGATTACGTCTCTTCCAATTCTCTCTGCGAGACCAAGCTAGTCAATGGCTAGAACGACTACCCGCAGGATCCATCACCTCTTGGGATGATCTCACCACTCGCTTCCTTGCTCAATTTTTCCCACCGGGGAGAACCACAAAGCTAAGGAATGATATCTTGATGTTCCAACAACGTCAAGGCGAAACCCTCTACGAGGCATGGACTCGATTCAAGGACTTACTCCAAAAAGTCCCTCACCATGGCATAGACCTTTGGCTCCAAGTCCAAATTTTCTATGACCATATCAATATCCCCACGAAGCAAACCATTGACCAAGCGGCCAGTGGCAAGCTACGTGATCTAAGTGCAGAACAATCATGGGAACTCATAGAAGATCTTGCTCTCTATGACAACGAAAGTTGGAATGATCCCCGTAATTTGAACAAAACAGTCAAGACAATATCTTTGCCTTCGAATAATTCAAGCACTTCCGACCGTAGGATCATGGAACTTGAGGACCAAGTTAAGTATCTCATGAAATCCTACGAAGCTCCTAAACCTTCAAGTCAAGTGAACAAAATCACTTCTTTATGTGAGTATTGTAGTGGTCCCCACGACACTCGAGATTGCATGGAACTCCCCGAACAAGCTTTTGTGGACTACGCATCCTCGCGTACCGACGGAGCGGGAGAAAAGTGGTACACTTTCAAACCCGAGCCAAACCCTTACGGTGATTCTTACAACCCCTCTTGGAGAAATCACCCAAACTTTAGGTGGAAACAAAACCAAAACACGCCCCAAAACAATTCTTCCAATCCGCCTAATCGTTTTCAATCAAACGGTTCATCCTCAAACCGTACTTTCAATAACAATCCCTCCAATAACTATGGTAGTACCAATAATCTTGAGGGAATGATGTCTAAGTTTATGGCATCTCAAGAAGCTCGTATGACTAAGTTCGAATCCGAATTTAATCAACAACAAACGGAGATGACCAACAAAATAGACAACTTATTGAAAGCACTCAGCAACCATGGATTGCCATCACCGAATAAGGAAGCTAGGAACACAAGTAGCGGACCCCAAATCAAGGACCCCTCATCCTCTAAACATGTCCACTTTGTTAACGTTGTCACTATTAAGCCAATCGATAAAAATGAAGTAAATAGTGAACATAAGGATGAAATTAAGGAAGTTGGGAGAGTAAGGAAAGGGAAATAGAAGAAGTAGGTGATGGAGAGGACCACTTCAATAGGTTACCCACTAAGGAAGAACGTGCATACCATAAGGATTTATTTGATGACCCCGAGACGCCATACTTCCTAGGTAATCCAATCATTAAGATGGGTGACCCATCCAACATCAACATACCATGCAACATTGGGCATGTGCAAGTGTGGAAAGCTTACATAGACCTTAAATCTCCCATAAACATCATGACTAGGATCCATTACAATTGGATAATGAAAAAGCAACTTGGACCTAGGATATGTCCCAACACGGGTTGGATGAGCAACTTTGTGGGGAGAATAAGAGGATTGCGTGTTTATGTAGGGAACTTTACCTTTGTCACCGACTTTGTGATCGTCGAAGATATTCGTCCGGTAGTAGATGCATGCTTGACTCAAGTAGTTTTCGGTAAGCCATTTGTTGAGGCCTCTAAGATGAATTATGACCCATCTCTAGGGATAGTTAGATTAAAGGACGAGACCGATGAGGTAGCTTACCAAATGCCATATAAGATAGAACAATTCCGGCTTTTATCAAACATCGAGAAGGAGCATAAGCAAGCGGTCTACTATAGGAATGATGAGGATAGACGTAGAGGAGTAGACTATGTCATGGGTAGAATATTTGGTTTCTACAAAGAATGCTTGCAACTAGGTCTAGAATATAAGACTAAACCCGAGGCTGACCTAGAAACCGTGACCAACGATGGAATCACGTAATAGAGTGACTTTGATTCTAGCTACAAGACTCGTTAATAAAGAAAAGCGCTTCTTGGGAGGCAACCCAAGCTTTATTTATTTTGTTTGTTTGCTTATTTGATTTTATTTGTTTCCGTATGTATGTTTTATTTTTATTTCTAACAATTCATGTTTCAAATTACATTATGAAAATGCTTTATTTTGTTTTTTAATTTCGTCTTAACTACATATAAAGGTATTTTGCAAAAAGATAAGTGTAAGGGAAATCTAAATTTTTTTATAAGAACGAATTGGACATGAATTGTAGTAATATAAAATGAACATACATATTAGTATTTGTTTGAGTCAAATGCTTGTATCGAGTCATAATAAAATTTTGCAGGATTCCAGGAATTAAGGTAATTGTTTTTCCAGAAATTTTCCGGAAACTAAACATAAGAATTCTGTCAGATCAATTCTGACGGCGTCAGCCTTTAAAAGCTGACGACGTCAGGTACTAATTCCAGAAAAAGTTTTTAAATTTAGTTTTTCTGCCAGATTATAAAAATTACTGCATCTTTAACTCCAGGAATCTGCAAAACTTGCCGCCGATTTTATGCAAGGTTTGCCTAGATTGTTTTCTTAGGTTTAACAGGTTACATTGGACAAGAAGATGAACATGGAATCAAGTCCATGACATCAAGCTTTTGGCGTCGTGATGTATGCGGGATTGCGACCACGCAACAGGTTTTACCTCTCAAGGGATCTCAAGAGGCTTACAATCCCACCAGGCAGTGTACCTGACCGATGTAGTATAGTGTAGTGATAAGTACGGGGGATTGATCGTTCTCCACAGGGAATAGTGTTCGTTAGGTATGAAAAACTACTCTAATTAGGTCTAAGGGTGAGGGAAGATTATTTTTGTATTTTTTTTATTTTATAAAAGCAAGTAAAATCTCGGGTTTGAAGGATTGGGCGGAGTTAGTTGCTAGTCAACTAACCCAAAAACTACTATTACAAATAAAATAAAAATAACTAAAACTAATTGGTTGTGAAACTTATATGGAGACAAATGTGTTTACTTAGATTTCCTTACTCCCTAACTATCTTTTACCGGTTAATTAGTGTGTATTAATTGCGTGGATGACGGGTGTATTCCTTAATACCATTCGTGGGGTGGCGTACGTACTTCCCCAACTCTATAAGCTCCTACTTCACTCCTATGTCGAGCCTGCTAGAAGCTCCTAACATGGGATCATTAGAATTCGCTCATGCATTAAATACAACCATAAAAACCTAGTACGCATTGGTTCATGTTTCTTAAGACGTTCAAGCATGTTACCGTATAGGAGATTAGCCAGTTTTCTTAAGCCTACATCGATAAACAATCATCCAATACAAGTAATAACACACCAACAACAAGTAATCAATAGTTAGGTTTCATTAGATCTAAGCAAACACAAGATAAACCTAGCCTAGCATGTTAATTGAAAGACAAGCATAAGATATAATTAATCAACACATATACATATTGATTAATTTGAATGGAGACTTATCTTCAATTGAACATGGAAGAATCAAGGGTGAAAAACCCTTGAAAAAGCTGTAAAATCGTCTAGGGTTTTGTTCCCAAAAGTTGCACACTAATGAATGAAAAACAGAAAAGTATTTATAGAGATTACACTCTGACGGCGTCAGGCTTTAGGTGCTGACGCCGTCAGCTCGCCGCCATTAGGGTTCTCGGATGGCCTAGATCTATGTCTGACGCCGTCACTTGTAAATATGCTATGGGCCGTCACTCTTTAGCTTAACACCTGACGGCCTAGGAATATTAACACCTGACGCCGTCAGGTGTTATTTCCTTGTTTTCTTCTTAGGGCGTCACGTATAGTCTGAATCCACTCCTTTGTCATAGTTGGCTGACGGCGTCACCTTGTGACTCTGACGCCGTCAGGTAGGATTTCCAGCATGCTTTTGAGACTTTGTCGTTTTCTTTACTTTATGCTCCAAAAACGTCCAAAATGATGTGTTTTCCAGAATTCTTCTCAAAAGTACCTAAAATGACAAAAGGAACGATTTAGGGCAATATTTGATCATATTAACTCGAATTAGGGCTTAAATGACCCCCTAAAACGGGTACACTTTTCGTCTCATCAAATACCCTTACACTTGAGATTTGCTTGTCCTCAAGCAAATAAGCTTTTATTCCAATCAAAATATGAGTTAGGGGTCATTTAACACAAATATAAAAGTAATTACAACAAATAGTCATTCGACCCTAATCATAATAAGCACGGAAATCATACACTAGCACCTCACAAATAGTGTTTGGATACTCTCATCTCTCAAGTGTCATAGAATTATATCTCATAAATGAAAACGGAAAATATCACTCACTACCTGTCATAGCAAATAGATTACCATAGGCTTGGGAGAGGATCAATTACTCCTCCACTAGGCGTAAGCACCTAAGATAAACTATCAAAGAGGGCTTTCCAAAGGGTTGTAATGTAAGGTGTAGGGATATGATAAACACGGTTTGGTTGGAATAAAGGGTATTTTAATGGTGGCGAGTTAATTATCATGATCAAATACATGCACTATACAATGTTGCTAAGCCAAGACTCGACTCAATCTTAAGCTAAAAACAAAATAACAAAAACTTAAAAGAAACATAAAAGAAACGGGATGGTAGTCCGTATGTTTTTTCTACTTTTCTTTTTCTAATTTTTTTGTATTTTTTCTTGATTTTTTTATTTTTTTTTTTTTTTGCATACATTCTTGCCCTACCATCCAAAATAATACATCATAGGGGCCTCGGTTCTCCCCTTACACTTGAACTTTTACATAACTTTACAATTACTATTCTAATGACTCGAATTAAGATAATTGAAAAACTTGGAGTACTTTTAAAATATTTAGCACATATGGGGGTAATAATGTTGTTCTTCCCCATTACTCCATTACACTAGTACTTTACCCATGAGTCCCAATCGTCCCAAAACAATATGTACAAGATATGACTTGACTTAGCAACCATGTAATCAATTAAATAATTAACAAAGGGTTTAACACAAATGTTGTCACAATAATGCACTAAAGATGAGTGCATACAAGGTAGGCTAAGGCGATTTGGGTGTACATTTAAGTGGGGTGTAACAAATTCTCACTTTGAGTAAGATGCTCAAAGGTCGAAACGAAAAGATAGGCTCTGAGGGGTGTACTAGGGGTATCGTGTACCAAAAATGGGTATAACGCAAAGGGTGTGGGAGAATTACTTGACTTTATTAGTCAAGTACATTGGCTACATTGGTCAAGTAATTATAACAAAAACACGCGTGTAAAACAAGGGGTATCCTAATGCCTCTTATCATGTAGTAGATGTAACTACATGAATGTAGTCTCACTTGTGGATTTGAGATGGTCCTAACGCAAGTTCTAGAATCTAAGTGCTACCGGTACACACATCATAGCATAAATGCTTTTCCTACTAATTCTAGGGGCGAACCTCACATATTTGGGGTGGAAAAATTTTCTAGTGGTACGGTTTTGTGCTAGTCATATAATTTCCTATCCATGAGACGCTTATTAGGACCAAAGTTTCACTTCTAAATGTTGTAAAAAATTTTAAATTGGCGCTAAAATTGCCCTAACAAATATTTCTCTCGGTTTTATTACAAATTTACTATCAAACAAACAAAACTCAAGCGCAATTGCATTTTCTAAGATGTCTTCACTTACCCCCCCCCCCCTTACACTTAAACCGAACATTGTCCCCAATGTTCACATAAAAGATGTAAAAGTAGTGAAAATGAAAGAATGAAACAAATACTCCCCTGATTCGTTTGGTGTGGATAGTGAGGTAACATGGTTAGATCTTCTTCCAAGAAAGATGAACGCTCAAAGCTTCCCTTCTGAAATATAAATCATCTCCTTGTCCAAAATAACCTGTTAACCTGAAAAACAATAAAGGCAAACCTCACGTAAAATCGGCGGTATAATCTATAATAGGATATAATGCTTGTGGAATGAATGTTTTTGCAGAATTCCTGGAGATTATAAGTTAGAGAATTAACAAAACTTTTTATGATTCCGGGAGAAAAACAAAACTTTCAAAAATTTCAGAAAATTACTGCCTGACGCCGTCAGGTTGTAATGCCTAACGCCGTCAGAAATGATCTGACAGAATTCTCATGTTAAGTTTCTGGAAAATTTCTGGAAAAACTATACCTTACTTCCTGGAATTCCTGCAAAAATATCATTATGACTCGATACAAGCATTTGACTCAAACAAGTACTAATATGCATGTTAATTTACATTGTTATGATTCATGTTCATTCGTTCTTATTAACCGATTTAGATTTCCCTTACACATATCTTTTGCAAAATACCTTTATATGTAGTTAAGACGAAGTTAAAAACAAAATAAAGCATTTTCACAAATTAGTTTAAAGCATGAATCAATAGCAAGAAAAATAACCTACATACGGAAACATATAAAATCAAATAAATAAACAAATAAACACAAAGCTTGGGTTGCCTCCCAAGAAGCGCTTTTCTTTATTAACGAGTCTTGTAGCTAGACTCAAAGTCACCATACATTACGTGACTCCATCGTTGGTCACGGTTTCTAGGTCATCCTCTTGTCCGGTTTTATAATCCGGTCCTAATTTCAAACAATCCTTGTAGAAACCGAATATCCTTTCCATGACATAGTCTACTCTCCTACGTCTATCCTCATCATTCCTATAGTAGACCGCTTGCTTATGCTCCTTTTCAAGGTTTGACAAAAGTCGGTATTGCTCTATCTTATAAGGCATTTGGTAAGCTACATCATCGGTCTCGTCCTTGAGTCTAACTATCCCTAGAGATGGGTCATAGTTCATCTTAGAGGCCTCAACAAACAGCTTTCCAAAAACTACTTGAGTTAAGCATGCATCTATTACCAGGCGAATGTCCTCAATGATCACAAAGTCGGCGATATAGGTGAAATTCCCTATGTAGACATGTAGTCCCCTAACTCTACCTACAAAATTGCTCACCCACCCCGTGCTAGGAAATGTCCTAAGTCCCAATTGCTTTTTCATTATAAGATTGTAGTGGGCTCTAGTCATGATGTTTATGGGAGACTTATGATCTATATAAGCTTTCAAAATATGCAAGTAACCTATATTGCATGGTATGTTAAGGTTGGTAGGGTCACCGATTTTGATGATTGGGTTACCTAGGATGTATGGTGTCTCGAGGTCATTGAATAGATCCTTATGGTATGCCCGCTCTTCCCTAGTTGGTAACCTATTGAAGTAGTCCTCTTCATCATCTACTTCTTTAATCTCACTTATCCCAATCTCCTTATCTACCTCGACTTTCTTAACCTCATCCTTAGGTTCACTATTATCCTCACTCCTATCAATTGGTTTAATGGTGACAACGTTGACGAAGTGGACATTTTTGGATGAAGAAGGGTCTTTAACTTGGGGTCCGCTATTTGTGTTCCTAGCGTCCTTATGTGGAGGTGATAGCACTTGATTGTTGAGGGCTTTCAATAAGTTGTCTATCTTATTGGTCATCTCCGTTTGTTGTTGATTGAATTCGGATTCGAATCTAGCTATTCGAGCTTCTTAAGATGCCATAAATTGAGACATCAATCCTTCGAGATTATTGGTAGTACCTTTGTTGTTGGAAGGATTGTTATTGAAAGTACGGTTTGGGTAGGAACCGTTGGGTTGAAAACGACTAGGAGGGTTGGAAGAATTGGTTTGGGGCGCATTTTGGTTTTGCTTCCACCTAAGGTTTGGGTGATTTCTCCATGAGGGGTTGTATGAATCACCGTAAGGGTTTGGCTCGGGTTTGAAAGTGTACCACTTGTCTCCCGCTCCGTCGGTACGCGAGGATGCGTAGTCTGCAAAAGCTTGTTCGGGGAGTTCCATGCAATCACGAGTGTCGTGGGGACCACTACATAATTCGCATGAAGAAGTGATTTTGTTCACTTGGCTTGAAGGTTTAGGAGCCTTGTAGGATTTCATAAGAAACTTGACTTGGTCTTCAAGTTCTATGATCCTACGGTCGGAAGTGCTTGAATTATTCGAAGGCAAAGATATTGCCTTGACCGTTTTATTCAAATCACGGGGATCATTCCAACTTTCGTTGTCATAGAGAGCAAGATCTTCTAGGAGATCCCATGATTGTTCCGCACTTAAATCACGTAGCTTACCACCGGCCGATTGGTCAATGGCTTGCCTTGTGGGGAGATTGATATGGTCATAGAAGATTTGGACTTGGAGCCAAAGGTCTATGCCATGATGAGGGACTTTTTGGAGTAAGTCCTTGAATCGAGTCCATGCCTCGTAGAGGGTTTCGCCTTGACGTTGTTGGAACGCCAAGATGTCATTCCTTAGCTTGGTAGTCCTTCCCGGTGGGAAAATTGAGCTAAGAAGCGAGTTGTGAGATCATCCCAAGAGGTGATGGATCCTGCGGGTAGACGCTCTAGCTACTGACTAGCATGGTCTCGCAGAGAGAATTGGAAGAGACGTACTCGGGTAGTCTCTCGAGTTTCAACATTAAGGTCTATGGAATCTACGATTTCGAGGAAATCCTTGAGATGTTGATTTGGATCTTCGGAACGAAGTCCATGGAATGCGCATCCGCTTTGCACCAACCGGATGGTGTCGGATCGCAAGGGAGACACATTGGCTCCTTGGGTGAGCTCAATGGTGTTTCGATAGCCATGGTGGCTAGGTCGGGAATACTCTCCTAAGGTACGGGCTCTAGGAGGTTGGTTTGGTTGTGGTGGTGGGTTGTTTGGTTGAGGTGGGTTGTTGGGATCAAGGATATTACCACCTTCCATGATGTCGGATGGTAATGGTTACGAACAAAAACACGAAGAAAATAGATAGACTAAAGAGATCCTAGAAAAATAAAATAAAAATCTCACTAGAAAGGAATCTAGTGAGTAAACCTAATAAAATAAAAATCCAACCTAAACAATAACTATTCCCCGGCAGCGGCGCCAAAAACTTGATGACGCGGGATTGCGACCACGCAACAGGTTTTACCTCTCAAGGGATCTTGAGAAGCTTGCAATCCCACCAGGCAGTGTACCTGACCGATGTAGTATAGTGTAGTGGTAAGTACGGGGGATTGATCGTTCTCTCACAGGGAATAGTGTTCGTTAGGTAGATGATTTTGTTCACTTGGCTTGAAGGTTTAGGAGCCTCGTAGGATTTCATAAGAAACTTGACTTGGTCTTCAAGTTCTATGATCCTACGGTCGGAAGTGCTTGAATTATTCGAAGGCAAAGATATTGCCTTGACCGTTTTATTCAAATCATGGGGATCATTCCAACTTTCGTTGTCATAAAGAGCAAGATCTTCTAGGAGATCCCATGATTGTTCCGCACTTAGATCATGTAGCTTACCACCGGCCACTTGGTCAATGGTTTGCCTCGTGGGGATATTGATATGGTCATAGAAGATTTGGACTTGGAGCTAAAGGTCTATGCCATGATGAGGGACTTTTTGGAGTAAGTTCTTGAATCGAGTCCATGCCTCGTAGAGGGTTTCGCCTTGGCGTTGTTGGAACGCCAAGATATCATTCCTTAGCTTGGTAGTCCTTCCTGGTGGGAAAAATTGAGCTAAGAAGCGAGTTGTGAGATCATCCCAAGAGGTGATGGATCCTGCGGGTAGACGCTCTAGCCACTGACTAGCATGGTCTCGCAAAGAGAATTGGAAGAGACGTAATCGGGTAGTCTCTCGAGTTTCAACATCAAGGTCTATAGAATCTACGATTTTGAGGAAATCCTTGAGATGTTGATTTGGATCTTCGGAACGAAGTCCATGGAATGCGCATCCGCTTTGCACCAACCGGGTGGTGTCGGATCGCAAGGGAGACACATTGGCTCCTTGGGTGAGCTCAATGGTGTTTCGATAGCCATGGTGGCTAGGTCGGGAATACTCTCCTAAGGTACGGGCTCTAGGAGGTTGGTTTGGTTGTGGTGGGTTGTTGGGATCAAGGATATTACCACCTTCCATGATGGCGGGTGGTAATGGTTACGAAGAAATACACGAAGAAATAAGATAGACTAAAGAAAAACCTAGAAAAATAAAATAAAATTTCACTAGAAAGGAATCTAGTGAGTAGACCTAATAAAATAAAAATTCAACCTAAACAATAACTATTCCCCGGCAGCGGCGCCAGAAACTTTGATGTACACGGGATTGCGACCACGCAACAGGTTTTACCTCTCAAGGGATCTCAAGAGGCTTACAATCCCATAATGCAGTGTACCTGACCGATGTAGTATAGTGTAGTGATAACTACGGGGGATTGATCGTTCTCCACAGGGAATAGTGTTCGTTAGGTTTGAAAAACTACTCTAATTTGGTCTAAGGGTGAGGGAAGATTATTTTTGTATTTTATTTATTTTATAAAAGAAAGTAAAATCTCGGGTTTGAAGGATTGGGCGGAATTAGTTGCTAGTCAACTAACCCAAAAACTACTATTGCAAATAAAATAAAAATAACTAAAACTAATTGGTTGTGAAACTTATATGGAGACAAATGTGTTTACTTAGATTTCCTTACTCCCTAACTATCTTTTACCGGTTAATTAGTGTGTATTAATTGCGTGGATGACGGGTGTATTCCTTAATACCATTCGTGGGGTGGCGTACGTGCTTCCCCAACTCTATAAGCTCCTACTTCACTCCTATGTCGAGCCTGCTAGAAGCTCCTAACATGGGATCATTAGAATTCGCTCATGCATTAAACACAACCATAAAAACCTAGTACACATTGGTTCATGTTTCTTAAGACGTTCAAGCATGTTACCGTATAGGAGATTAGCCAGTTTTCTTAAGTCTAACATCGATAAACAATCATCCAATACAAGTAATAACACACCAAAAGTTGAAAGACAAGCATAAGATAAACCTAGCCTAGCATGTTAATTGAAAGACAAGCATAAGATATAATTAACCAACACATAGACATATTGATTAATTTGAATGGAGACTTATCTTCAATTGAACATGGAAGAATCAAGGGTGAAAAACCCTTGAAAAAGCTGTAAAATCGTCTAGGGTTTTGTTCCCAAAAGTTGCACACTAATGATTGAAAAATAGAAAAGTATTTATAGAGATTACACTCTGACGGCGTCAGGCTTTAGGTGCTGACGCCGTCAGCTCGCCGCCATTAGGGTTCTCGGATGGCCTAGATCTATGTCTGATGCCGTCACTTGTAAATATGCTATGGGCCGTCACTCTTTAGCATAACACCTGACGGCCTAGGAATATTAACACCTGACGCCGTCAGGTGTTATTTCCATGTTTTCTTCTTAGGGCGTCACATATAGTCTGAATCCACTCCTTTGTCATAGTTGGCTGACGGCGTCACCTTGTGACTCTGACGCCGTCAGGTAGGATTTCCAGCATGCTTTTGAAACTTTGTCGTTTTCTTCACTTTATGCTCCAAAAACGTCCAAAATGATGTGTTTTCCAGAATTCTTCTCAAAAGTACCTAAAATGACAAAAGGAACGATTTAGGGCAATATTTGATCATATTAACTCGAATTAGGGCTTAAATGACCCCCTAAAACGGGTACACTTTTCGTCTCATCAAATACCCTTACACTTGAGATTTGCTTGTCCTCAAGCAAATAGGCTTTTATTCCAATCAAAATATGAGTTAGGGGTCATTTAACACTAATATAAAAGTAGTTACAACAAATAGTTACTCGACCCTAATCATAATAAGCACGGAAATCATACACTAGCACCTCACAGATAGTGTTTGGATACTCTCATCTCTCGGGTGTTATAAACCTATATAACTACATTGGAAATGGAATAAAGTCACTCACTACCTATCATAGCAAATAGATTACCATAGGCTTGGGAGAGGATTAATTACTCCTCCACTAGGCGTAAGCACCTAAGATAAACTATCAAAGAGGGCTTTCTAAAGGGTTGTAATGTAAGGTGTAGGGATATGATAAACACGGTTTGGTTGGAATAAAGGGTATTTTACTTGTGGCAAGTTAATTATCATGATCAAATACATGTACTATACAATGTTGCTCAGCCAAGACTCGACTCAACTTAAGCTAAAAATGAAATAACAAAAACATAAACAAACATAAAAAGAAACGGGATGGTAGTCCGTATGTTTTTTTTCTACTTGTCTTTTTCTCATTTTTTTGTATTTTTCTTGATTTTTTCGATTTTTTTTTCATACACTCTTGACCTACCATCCAAAAATAATACATCATAGGGGCCTCGGTTCTCCCCTTACACTTGAACTTTTACATACTTTACAATTAACTAATCTAATGACACGAATTAAGATAATCGAAAAACCTGGAGTACTTTTTAAAATATTTAGCACATATGGGGGTAATAATGATGTTCTTCCCCATTACTCCATTAAACTAGTACTTTACCCATGAGTCCCAATCGTCCCAAAACAATATGTACAAGGATATGACTCGACTTAGCAACCATGTAATTAATTAGATAATTAACAAAGGGTTTAACACAAATGTTGTCACAATAATGCACTAAAGATGAGTGCATAAAAGGTAGGCTAAGGCGATTTGGGTGTACATTTAAGTGGGGTGTAACAAATTCTCACTTTGAGTAAGATGCTCAAAGGTCGAAACGAAAAGATAGGCTCTGAGGGGTGTACTAGGGGTATCTTGTACCAAAAATGGGTACAACGCAAAGGGTGTGGGAGAATTACTTGACTTTATTAGTCAAGTACATTGGCTACATTGGTCAAGTAATTATAACAAAAATACGGGTGTAAAACAAGGGGTTAATCCTAATGCCTCTTATCATGTAGTAGATCTAACTACATGAATGTAGACTCACTTGTGGATTTGAGATGGTCCTAGCGCAAGTTCTAGAATCTAAGTGCTACCGGTATACACATCATAGCATAAATACTTTTCCTACCAATTCTAGGGGCGAACCTCACATATTTGGGATGGAAAAATTTTTTAGTGGTACGGTTTTGTGCTAGTCATATAATTTCCTATCCATGAGACACTTATTAGGACCAAAGTTTCACTTCTAAATGTTGTAAAAAATTTTAAATTGGTGCTAAAATTGCCCTAACAAACAAAACTCAAGCGCAATTGCATTTTCTAAGATGTCTTCATTTACCCCCCCCCTTACACTTAAACCGAACATTGTCCCCAATGTTCACATAAAAGATGTAAAAGTAGTGAAAATGAAAGAATGAAACAAATACTCCCCTGATTCGTTTGGTGTGGATAGTGAGGTAACATGGTTAGATCTTCTTCCAAGAAAGATGAACGCTCAAAGCTTCCCCTCCAAAATATAAATCATCTCCTTGTCCAAAATAACCTGTTAACCTGAAAAACAATAAAGGCAAACCTCGCGTAAAATCGGCGGTATAATCTTTAATAGGATATAATGATTGTGGAATGAATGTTTTTGCAGAATTCCTGGAGATTATAAGTTAGAGAATTAACAAAACTTTTTATGATTCCGGAAGAAAAACAAAACTTTCAAAAATTTCAGAAAATTACTGCCTGACGCCGTCAGGTTGTAATGCCTGACGCCGTCAGAAATGATCTGACAGAATTCTCATGTTAAGTTTCCGGAAAATTTCTGGAAAAACTATTCCTTACTTCCTGGAATTCCTGCAAAAATATCATTATGACTCGATACAAGCATTTGACTCAAACAAGTACTAATATGCATGTTAATTTACATTGTTATGATTCATGTTCATTCGTTCTTATTAACCGATTTAGATTTCCCTTACACTTATCTTTTGCCAAATACCTTTATATGTAGTTAAGACGAAGTTAAAAACAAAATAAAGCATTTACATAAATTAGTTTAAAGCATGAATCAATAACAAGAAAAATAACCTACATACGGAAACATATAAAATCAAATAAACAAACAAATAAACACAAAGCTTGGGTTGCCTCCCAAGAAGCGCTTTTCTTTATTAACGAGTCTTGTAGCTAGACTCAAAGTCACCCTACATTACGTGACT
>LBNU01006869.1:2915-26414 GCA_014162995.1 Artemisia annua
AAACTTAGCGAGTATCATTATTTTAATAGCGAGTAAGCTATAGTTCGTAGCGAGTTTCAGTCTTGGCTACCCTTAATATTGCGAGTATGAACTCCCTAGTAGCGAGTATGAGGTAATTTTGAGTCATTAGCGAGTTGGGTTGTCCATAGCGAGTATCATTCTACTTTTGTAGCGAGTATGCTAGTTTCATGCGAGTATGGTCTTGGTGTCTTAAGTCTTTGAGTCGTGTTGAGTCGAGTCTTATTTTCTTATCTTCATTTCTTATTTCTTTCACAAGTCGAGTTAGACTTTCTTTTCACTTCATCGTTTATCGAGTGAAGTTTTATTTAGTCTTTTCTAAACGTTACTCCGTCAAATTTCCTTAAAATCCTTTTAACTTAGTTTAATTCTTATCATCTTATTTTCTTTTCTTTTAAAAGCTTTTCACTTTCTTTTCACTTATTAAATTTAAAATACCAAAAATATTTTACATTCTCATTTTATTTTTCTTTCTTTCTTTCTTTCTTTTATTTCTATTGTCGTTTATGTTTTCCTTTCTCGTTTACGTTAGCTTCTTTAAACACGTTTTCTCTTTCATTAAGTTTTAAATAAAGTTTCGTAGTGTAAACAAAACACAAATCATCTTTAAACCTATTCACATCACATAACTCACGGTTTTGAACGACGAGATCCATTTCAACCCTCGTTGGGACAACGATCCTAGTGGTTAAAAGCTTCACCGCTTATCCTGCCTCGATCATAAGCTTCGATGAATATCTCCTCGTGACAAAACCTCCGATCGAGACCTCTTTGTGTTAGTAACAGGAAACTTTGAATAAAAGCTTAAAGGTTAAAAGATCCGATCGAGACACTTCTCTTGATTGAAGTTCTTACTCGCGAACTACCCAATAAACTCCAAAGGAAATCTCCGATCGAGTAGCTATACTGATCGAGAGCCTTATTCGTGAATTACCCAAGTCCTTCGAGTGGAACCCGTTTAGGTAAGGGCACTCCGATCGAAACCCTTGGTGTGACCTCCGATGGAGACCATACCTTAATAAAAGCTCAGAATGAAACTCTTAAGTTTGTGATGCTCAGAGTGAAACACTTAAGTTTGTGATGCTGATAAAAGCTTCAAACGAAACCTTAAGTTTCTAATGGTAATAAATGTTGCGAACGAAACCCTAAGTTTGCAATGCTAGGTGAATAAAAGCTACGAACGAAACCATAAGTTTGTGATGCTAATAAAAGCTCCGAATGAAAACTCGGGTTTGTGAATAATACTCTGAACGAGTCACTTGGAATTGTGATAAAACCTTCGAAGCGAACTACCTTTGGTTTGTGAATAGAACTCCGAACAATACCATTGGGTTTTTGCTCGTGATTAAGTCTCCAAACGAAATCTTGTGGTTTGTGATTAAAACTCCGACTGAAACCTAGGGCTGTGGCAGGCTCCGATTGAAATACTAATCGTGAGGCCCAAACCCACAAATCGTGATTGAAACACTAATCGCGATGCCCAAACCCAAAAACTTCATACGAAACCCTTCGGTTTATGATGTTAGATCCGAACGAGGTACTTGAACGGGTAGGCAAAGAACTCTAACTTTAACCTCTGAATGAGATACTCAACTGGTGAGACACATTTCAAAGTCTAGTACCAACTCCTTGGCAATACATTAATACTAGACTAGGGGGCATGATGAGGTACATGATCCAAAATTATTGGTAGATTCGAAAAATCTCTTGGCCTCAGAATGAAACACTTGGATGGATGAGCAACCTTTCTAATTAGCCCAGAACTTTAGCATAGAGGCACAATGTCGGCACTATCTAAGCGACTAACAACATAAGGAACATCACTTTGGGAAGTGGATTCAGGTTTAGTCTCGACAATCGAGACATGGCGTATAATTCACCACCAATATGAGGTGTGAATTACCAAGAGGAAATCGCCATCCGAATCGATATTCTTCCCATCGCATCACTAACACTTGTATAGTCAACAGGAAAGTCTCTCATCAATCTCATCACCTTCTTCGTTTGATGGCTCAGTAAACCCTGCTTCAGAACTTCTCTTGGTCAATCCTCACTTTTTGGTTGCATCGGAAGGCTTTTGCAGCTTAGTAGAAGTTTTTTGTTTGGTCACTGCCTTAGCCTTTGCAACCACTTTGTGATCAGGTCAAGTGACAATAATCTCCTCTGGAGTAGGTGCATGAATAGCCAAATCTTTTGGGACAGGTGAAATAGTATAGTTAGTGACCCACTCTTGTATGGGAAATTATTGGCATTCTTGGAAACTCTTTCACCTCCGATCGAGACATTCGAATGATTAGACAAAATTCTCTGAGTCTAGTACCAACTCTTTGGCAATATGTTAATACTAGACTGGGGGGACATGATAAGGTATGGTCTCCTCCGGATACTCTGGAGGAGATAATCACAATTAGTCCTTAATATTTCTAAGACAAATCCACTTTATGATGGAGCAGTGCCTACTCATGATGCATAGTGATGGAGCAGTGTCTGATCAGTAAGCATAGTGATGGAGCAGTGAGTGTCTGCTCAGGAGGCATAGTGATAGAGCAATGTCTGCTCAGGAAGCATAGTGATGGAGCAGTGAGTGTATGCTCAGAAGGCATAGTGATGGAGCAATGTCTGCTCAGGAAGCATAGTGACGGAGCAGTGTCTGCCGCAGCAGTGTCTGCCGCAGCAGTGCCTGCATCGGTGCTGGCACAATAGCCACTGACATACAAGTACAATGATGTACAAATGAGCACAAAGGCTTTGGTCCACAACTGGTACTTGTAGCATAACAACAACTTGGACCCCGAGGACTACGCCTGACACTCATCAGCGATATGTGTGCTGCCCCTAAAAGACAACTTAGTCTCCACAATCCTTATGTCGTGGGGCTAAGCCCAGGTAGTATAAAAGGAGATGTTCACACATACGAACACACACACTCTACTCCTCACTCACCTCTCTTACTATCTCTCTCTAGTTTCTTTCACTAAAACTTATGCCAAGCATATACTTATTTTCACACCGGAGCTTGGTCTCGGATTAAAACCCCGGGCGAGCTAACGGTGTTCTTTCTTATTTCAGCCTAGAGACGAAGGAGCAACTGCAAGACTTCCTCAAGTGCAACTAGGAGGCCTCCACAGGAGCAGCTGCAGAACCTCCTGAGGATCAGAGCTGAAGAGCTCTTACGGAAATTTGCTCAAACAATAGTATATAGCAATTTCATAATTTAATGTATATGAAGTCAAGACTCAAGATGCAAGTGATGAAATTTATTGTGTTGATGTTGATGTTTATATTTATATTTGTGTATTTAATTTGAAGATTTTTGAGATGTTATATACCATTAATGATTTTTTATTGATAATATTTCTAGTTCATTATCTCATTGGTTGTTTATATTGTGGATTATATGTCTAAAATGTAAATTAGATCACTTATATTTTCATTCTTAAATATGTCTGTCAGTTTAGCCACCTTTATAGAAAAGTATTGGCATAACCACATTCATTCAAATTCCTTTTTAGAAACAAAACGCAATTTATAGAATATTATTCAAAAGAAAATATGAAAAGTGTACATAAAAGACAAATATATGAAGCAGCATTCCAACAACCGTTGGTCAAACTGAATATTGTGATTCTAGACTCAAATCTGTTCTATATTCATAATCATGAGCATACCATTTAGAATAGAAATAGCACGTAATAAAACAAAAAAAAATTCCAACCCAAAAGCTACTCCTAAAATATAAAAAAACCATACATGTATTAGTTTACTCCGTATTAAAAACCTCGAAGGACTCATGACGCAAATCGATAACACTAGAATATTAGATTAAGAAAAATTATAAAGTTAATGATAAACTGAAACTATTAAATTATTCTTTTCAAACGGATGAACTTGATACGGATTATGTGTAACGGATAACATTTTAATTTTGCTTTGTAACTAATATGAATAATAACGATTGCATTACTCCGAACTGAGGGAGTATTTAGGTTTGAATATACAATTATACACCATTTCAACTATGATAATCTATTAATGTTATCATTGTAATTTAGCGGTACGTGGGTGCATAGACGGACCCAAACATTTTAGATGGGTGTTGCAAAATTTTATGAAAGAAATTTTGCACAAAATTTTTCGATCATAAGTATGTAAATTTGAAACATAAAGAAGATTTAGAATAAATCGAAGTAGCACTAAATATAATCGGGGGATGCACGTATTAAAAAACAACATTTTTTCAAAGAATTTACAATTCGTGACACAAAATTGGGTGTGGTATGTGCCATATCCGGTTCTCAAGTGGGTCCGTCCCTGCATGGTAGGTGGCGTTCCAATGAATTAATTATTGATAATTGAAATATAAAACATATCACATCATCTTTCAGAATACTATCTTACTATCATCTTTAGAGAGGTAATAGTCACTAGTTAACCAAACAAATAAAAAAAAAAATCAATTTTATAAAAACATACACTACAATATACTTCATATAGTAACTACAAACAAAAATAAATAATAAAAGGGTGTGTTTGAGGTAGGTGGTTCAAACAACACAAAAAACACTTCGTGCGTCATTGTGAAGGGCCATCATGGCTTTTGTGTGTGGTGGAGGTGCTTCACGTGTGATGATGCACAACAATAACGCCCGGATGCCTATTTGATTTGTATCCCCTGTGGTGACGGAGGTTCATCTGCGCTGATTCAGAGCTATCTGAAATGATAATCGCTCTAAGATTAGTCAGATCACAATATGGAGTAATTCAGAAAAACAAAAAAGGAATTATAATTTTAAACGTATAGAATATTCATTTGATTATTATTAATATTCGGTAGTTAATAGGAGTATCCGTTATGAATCCAAACACCCCCCAAAAATATTCCATTTGGCCCATCTGCTCATATATATAAAAAACACAGTAACAAACAAACAAACAGAAAACCAAATTCATTTTCCCTCCTTCCTTTTATTTGTCATTCATTTTCAATGGCAACAACTACCAAAATGCTTCATTTTTCCATAAACCCTAAACCCAATCCCCAAACACTCCCTAACACACGCACTCACACCTTCCCTATATCTTCACAATCACCAAACAGTCATAACCTAACTTATCGTTCATTATCATTATATAAACATAAGGTTTTCAGTATATCTGATCGTTTGAAGGTTTTAGGGCGTGGATCACGTGACGGTTATCAAGTGAACGTGACGTCAGCGTCTTCAGTACCTGATGGTGGTGATCATGAGGAGGTGGTGGCGGCGGCGGATGTGGTGGAGAAGTCGAATGGGGTGGTGGACACGGTTGTGCTTGGGTTGTTGTTTGCTGTTTGGTACTTGGCCAATATATATTTCAATATTTATAATAAACAGGTTCGTTTCTTTTTATATATTTTTCTTTCTTTATTATTATTATCATCATGTTTGATGTTTACATGTTTATTTATACATTTGTAGCTATAGTTATTGGACTAATATTTTTTTTTTTACCTGGTTCCGACTCGACATTGCTAGCCGACTAATCCCAAGGCGGCTATCCTTTTGGATAGCCCGGAGTCGGCGGAGGTGAACCTCCGTTGGATTCGAACCCTTGACCTCTTCTTTGGAAGGCCGGTATTCTTACCGATGGATCACCCCTTACGGTTATTGGACTTGTAAGCAGAGACGGAACTAGACAAATATCGACCAGGCGCATTTAACAAAAATCAAGGTTTTTGACTAAAAAAATTAACACTAGGCCGTAGAAATTTGTGAGTGTCTCATGATGAACCCACGGGACCCACCCTGGTTCCGTCTCTCGTAACAAATGCTCATTGCCTGGGCTAGGTACTAGGGGAAGGGTGAGTCGGCACCCAAAAGGGGTGCACGGGGTCAGGGTTTCTGTCGATTTAAACCTTTTGGAGAGGAGTTTATGTTAGTCAAAAAAGTTAAAGTAATAGATGAGAAATGGTAACTACTAAGAAATAGAGGGTGTTTGGGATTACGGTTGAAAAAAACTGATTACTTTTTTCTATTGACTAACAAAACACTATTGTCTGATTATCTGCATTTTTCAAATGCAATAATGTCATTTTTACTCCAAAACTCTATCTCAAACACTTATCGTTTACAAGTAGATATATAAAAAAATCTTGTAATGTTATGCAGCTGCACTAGTTGAGTAAGAGTTTTTTAACAAAATGTCTGAATCTTCTATCAGCTCCTCATAATTTTTTTTTTGCACGAGGCCTCTAGCAATCCAAGGATGGCCCTGATGGTTATATGCATGTGAAAACCAAATAATCTCGAAGTAATTGTGCGGTTATTTTGTTGACTTATGTGTTTTTGAGGTGAATTTATACAGATAGGTAACTGTCATCTAATTGATTAAATGTGAAAGTCAGTATTATGTTATCGATGATTACCTGATTGGTTTCACCAATAATATTCACATATGTTTTGGTTTGAATAGTTGAATATCATTTGCCTGACTTTTTTCATAGATAATGGATTGAAGTTAACAAATTATAGGACAATTAGTAATTTTTAAACTAGTTTTCTCCTTTTTGTCATCTTATGATTGTATAATTAATCTAACCATGTGATATAATATAGAAAGGAAATATAGTGTGCTAGAAAGGCGGAGGGCCCTCACCATGACTAATTTTGCAATATGAAGGAACTTTTCTATTATACATATATATTAAAGTTGTATCTACTTTTTTGTGAGTTTATAGAAATAGTTAACTGATTGATTAATGTAAGTCTGAAAACGATAATGCATGATTGGTTTCACCAATTAATATGCGACAAATGTTTTGGTTTGAAAAGTTGAACATCATTTGCCTGACTTTTTCATTGAATTTAATAGATTGAAGTACTCTGATCATAGGCTAATTAGTAATTTGTGGATTACCTTTTCTTCTTAAAATGATTTATAATCACAATATACACTCTGAAAACATAGAAAGGCAACTTAGTGTGCTAGAAAGGCAGGAGGGCACGCACCAAGTCACCATGATCATTTTTGTAATATTAATGTCCTTTTTTTCACGGATATGTAAACTTATGGTGGTCTATTTTGTGACTATGACGCAGGGCCACCAAAATCCTTGGAGGGCCCTTTTATAATGGCACTGTATTTGTAGTGGGGAATGCATAAATTGACACCTGATGTACAATAAAGGATGTATCAGGCCTGGTAGTTGTCAAGTAGTTCAGGCTACCCACCAGCTTTGAATGCATGAAATGATTTGTAGACACTTCCCTCACAAAAAACATTCCCCTGGGCTCATAAGTTTGTTTCATTCTATATATCACATTAAGTTGAGCCTTATAACTATCCAAGAAGCCAATATAAAGTTGAGCCTTACACCTGATGGTCTTTACATAAGGTGGACATTGAGTTGGAAATACATGTTTCTAAACAAAACGCTTTCCTGGATATACAATTTTTACTAGAGCCAAGAGCATAGCAAACCATTTGTGGTTTAATGTCTAAGAGGGCAGTCAACAAGACAAACACAACCGTAACTATATAGATGCTGGTAATAATGATACTTATGATAAAGACAATTATAAAGAGAGCCAAGATTTAGAGTCTAAGAGGGCAGTCAGTTGATAAGATTAACTTCTTCAAATGAAGCTTCAATCCAAATTAAGTATAACTAAATATTGAAATAACAATCAAAATATTAATTGGCAATAAACTTGTTAAAAGTGTCATAGATTCTATCATTGCACGCTATAATGTCTATGATTAGAAGAATAAAGGCAGTTTATCTCAACCCATGTTACAGGTTCTGCAAGTTTTCCCACATCCATTGACCATTACTGCAGCTCAGCTTGCTGTTGGGACTTTCATTATATTTTTGACATCGGCTTTAAATCTTCATAAATGGCCGAATATCAATGGTGCACAGGTATGCATTGATATGAAGAAACTGAGCACACACAGCACACTGATTTTTTCTTATATAATTAAATTTTCTTGATCCTAATGTAGTTACTTACTGGCAGCTTGTAGCAATCCTACCATTGGCTGTAATGCACACGTTAGGCAATTTTTCGACTAACATGAGTCTCGGAAAAGTTTCAGTTTCTTTTACAAACACAATCAAAGCAATGGAACCGTTTTTCACAGTTATACTATCTACCATCTTTCTAGGAGAGGTTTGTTTCTATCTAGTTCCATGCATTCTTTTCTTATACTTCTTTTTATTTTATTTAAAAGTTGTATAACATTTTGGCCCAGTAAGTAATGAATACTTATCTATTTTTCACTGACAGATACCCACACCATGGGTATTGACTTCCCTTGTACCAATTGTTGGTGGAGTGATACTTGCATCTCTGACTGAGGTCTCGTTTAATTGGTGAGGACCCAAAGTTGACATTTGTTGCCTGTTCCTTTTTTACTTTGTGTCTGTTGGTTACAGTTAACCAAACAAATTAACTACAGATAAAAGTTTCAGTCTATTTGCTAATGAATGGTTAATGAGTCTATTTTTAGTGCATACAACCTCCCAGAGCTATTTTGCTCTGTGTAAAATGGTTGGATTATTATGGTAATAGACTAATAGTATACATATTTAGCACAGTTTTATATATAGAAAAAAAAAATTTGGTTACAAGTGTTACTGGTTCAACTCAACCCAACCCAACCCGTTTTGACTGGTACAAAAGTTTGCGTGATTGAGCCGAACTTGGTTTTCACCAGTTACCCCACCCACACATTATGTTACCTTTATAATCAGCTAAATAAGTTAAAATCTTATTTACTGTTATCGGTTGTTAGTCGATTAACAAATAATTCAGTCACTATCCTGGATTTTTCTTTATATTCTGACATCTTGCATTTGTGTAACAGGCCTGGATTTTGGAGTGCAATGTCATCTAATCTAGCAAATCAATCGCGTAATGTTCTGAGCAAAAAAATTATGGTTAAAAAAGAGGTAATCTTGGCTAAATTTTCTTTGTGTTTGACATCATATCAATTTGTGTGGTAATATTTAATGTATCTATACTTATATACCAGTTTTAAACATCATATCTACAGGAATCGTTGGACAACATTACTCTCTTCTCAATCATGACAATTATGTGTTTCTTGTTGTTTACCCCTGTTGCATTGCTCGTGGATGGCGTCAAATTTACCCCTGCTTACCTGCAATCCGCTGTGAGTGTTAATGAAATTCAGATATCTATATGCTACTTTCGATTTTGAATTGGCACTGCTGGTGTATACTGATAACATTAACCGTAGAGGACGCAAAATGGTTTGTTGAGTGATGTGTCAATACTCATTCTAGTCAGATCGAGTACATTTTTTATTATTGGCCTGGTTGTCCCACATTTTTTTTTGAAATTTTCATGAAAATAATTAGCCTGCTAAATTTAATCTCCAAAATATATTATGACAATAGCAATATAAGTTTTCAATAAAGTGATTAACGGGTTGTATGTAAAAAAGTACACTTTAGACGACCCGTTATATTGGTTCTGTTAACTTGGACTGTTTGAAATACAGCATATTCTAGATCGACCCATTCATAACGGGCTTGTGTATCAGATCATTAACTCTCATCTTTATATTTCCAGGGTTTAAACGTCAAAGAGGTCTACATTAGGTCTCTTCTTGCTTCAATCTGCTTTCACGCATATCAGCAGGTAATCTTCTAAGCTCTTGTGTTTGCAAACCACTAAAAAGGTCAGATCACGAATGCTACAATAAGAAGGTTCAAAATATTAATTTGCACACTTATAATGCAAAGGCTGTCAATTGATTTGGATCATTATATATCTAAGTCCCCGTATGCCTGTTATTACTGAGAGTGCAAACTATCAAAGTTTTATGAAGTTTTAGTTTTGAGTTTTACTTCACAACTTGAAGTATTAATGAGGTTGATAGCCTCGTACACGTCAAATGGATACTTCACATCCTGAAATCTGCCTATGACGTATTCTCGATGCATATAACCTCCTAAATTGTTTTTATTGTAATATTATAGTTTTTCAATCACATTTTAAGACATTTATTGTTTATAAAATGAATCCTGATAGTTTTCCATGAATGTGATGACAGAAGCTGGCTAAGTGTAAATACTAACATGAGTTCATTACACAGGTTTCTTACATGATACTAGAAAGAGTATCTCCAGTCACACATTCTGTGGGTAACTGTGTGAAACGTGTAGTGGTCATTGTGGCCTCAATCTTCTTCTTTAGCACACCTATATCACTTATGAACTCCATGGGTGAGTCTCTTCTCGTGTTTTAAGTACAATTTACCACTATAACCCTCTTAAGCTAATTTGAAATGTAGCCATAACAACTGTCTGTACATCTGACCCAGGCACTGGAATGGCCCTTGCTGGAGTATTCCTATACTCACAGGTGAAGCGCATCAAACTAAAAACTGTGTGAAGCTGTTCTAACTTGTCAATAATAAAATTTGAGCGGTATAAAATGTTTTTGTGAAGCCACTTTTGGTAATAGATTCTGTGTATGCTAGAAGACATTCGAGTAACATCTTGTCGCACAAGAGTTGAGATTATAAACTTCAGCCCCTTGGTGAGGCGTCAATAACTTTACCACCATTTTTTAGTTGATTTGAAGGTTTTTGGACCACTGAACATCTGTCTTTCTAAACTTGAATACAATACACAATGGTATATTTGCAAACTTTTATTGAACTAAAAAGCATAATGTTCAATCTTTATGCAACATATCATATTATTTTTACTATATATAGAGCATACATGATCACTTCATTTATCAATCATCCTTTATTCAATTATTAAGACAACCAAAAGTAGATATTCATGTTAACCAACATCACCTAGAAATCAACTTGTGATATCATCTCCATCAAATCAAGCTGTTTCTTCTCGTCAGGCAACGATCCAAAGCTATCATCTTCAAGCAACTTCTCATCAAGTGCAAACTTGGGCAATTCACTAAAATCAAAATCAGGCACCAACCTATCACTCGAGTCAAACCCATATTGGTTTAGTGATGACGATGATACTTTAATGAGCTTATTTTTATTCACTGATGATTTCCCACGTGGCAAGTTCAAGCTTTTGATGTAGTTTTGGAGGATGGGGCTCGGTTTAGGCCACTTGGAACGACATTTACGCTTTGTGTATTGTCTTCTTTTTGTTGCATTCCAATGGTTCTTGATTGAGTTTTCGGTTCGACCAGGCAGTTTCTTTGCTATTTCTGACCATTTGTTGCCTACTTCTGCATGGGTTGTGATCAGTATCCTATCTTCTTCTTCTGTCCAAAAATCCTTCTAATAATCGGAAATGAACAAGCACACAATGAAAGATGTTATTATTTAAACAAAAGGATGTATGTGATTAATACTCCGTAAATATTAGAGAGCGAAATAAAATTGTAAGATCAAACATTGTTCCACATGTTATCCTTATGCCAAGACGTTTCTTCCACATAAGATCAAAGAGACATTCGTTCCCTATTCTCGTAATATACTTCGTATTATAAATTAAGGTTAGAAACACAGATTTGAGTCTTTGAACATTATAATATCATGTTTTTCTTTTGTTGCAAAGTAATAAGGACTAAAAATGCGAAAGAAATATTTTGCAGCAAACAAAATGAAATAACGCTATTATGCTCAGTAAGTGATTGTTTAATGGTGTTTTGACATTGACATTGTATGTTGAACAATATTAAATCATAATCAAAGATATAGCTTCATAGTTAATATGCTAAAGAATATGGAAATTAACCTTGATGTCAGGCCTGAGATGATTATGCCATCTTTCCCTACATTGTTTCCCAATTCTTCCTTTCAACATTTGAGCAATATATGACCATTTTCTCCCTCCATGCTTCTCCACCAGTTGCTTTAGAATCCTACAAACATGTTACATAATATAACACACCAAAAGAAAGAAAAATTAGAAAAGAAAATCGCATATTAGCACGAAAGAAAGCGATGATTGTTCATTCTCGTCACCATGCATTGTTCGTACTTGGCTTTTTGTTAACACTTGAGAACACACCAGCATGTACGTTTACAGAAGGATTTTGATCTACTAGAAAATGATCACCCGTAGGTATAAACTCAAGACCTAAAGTCTACGTACGGCCTAACAAGTTCCAACCATTTAAGCAACATATTTTGGTACATACGATCAAACTATAGTGTATTTATATGATTTTCTCAAGCTGGCTCTTGTAAGTTGTTAGTTGAAAGAAAAGATATGCCAAAAATGATTGTCGAACGCTTAGATCAATAAGCTGAAAGACAACAAAATATGAAATACCTTGAGAATTCTTGGAATGATTGTTTAAGAGTATGTGACCATTTTATAATAATCTATGGTGTCAACCTATTATAACTTTTATGTTGATCATATATATACTATATGAACTGCAATGAACAATGGGGGATAAAAGCTACATATGATCAGTCGTTAGTTTTATATGTAATCAATATTTCTGTGAGAAGGATCTTAAAAAGAATATAATGTTACTATTGTTTTGTGTTACCTATCTTCTTCTTTGGTCCATTGTCCCTTTGATGAATATGTCTTAGTATTCCTTTTGCTTGAAGTTCCAGTAATTTTCTTGATACCAGCAGCGTTTTCACCCGTCACACAAGATCCTTCATCTGGTGCCAAAAATCCCACAGGTTTAGTCTTTTGAGTCAGGTCACCATGCACAATATGGTCCAATTCTGATACACCCACAAAGCTTTTGCCCATATATGTCATACTCCCACTCCCACTACCCGTATATTCATGCATCATTTCAGAACCGTTTTCCACTTCAAACGGCTTAAACTCAAGATCACCCGACTCATATGAAAATGCACCAAATGGGTCATACTCGGAAACAAGCATCCCATAATCAGGGTGAAAAGGTGGACTCGTTAGAGAGAAATTATTGTCAAGTTGGTGTAAGTNAAAAAAAAAAAAAAAAAAAAAAAAAAAAAAAAAAAAAAAAAAAAAAAAAAAAAAAGCAAAATTTTATTTTCTCCATTAAAAAGGAATCTTGTTTATCCATTATGACCCAAATAACTATATTATAACCCTATAAAACGTATTTATTCCATCATAAAACATCATTTACATGGATAAAAACGTCTAAAAGTCATTTTTTACTAACGTTACAGATTTAAATATTGGGGCCCTAAAAAATAGAGGCCCTGTGCCGTCTAACACCCTGCACATGCCACCATGCTTTTGTATGCTACATTTCTATTTCCTGGTCGCATCCATGCTAAACAGTTTTTTGATGGAGCGTAGACACATAATCTTGAAAAAAACGGGGCTTAACATGAGACTTACAGTTTTGCTTTGTTTGATCTTAACTCGTGAATCGATTTTTGTTGGCAACTAGCTATCAATCTATATGGAAACTTGTCAATCTGTTACAAAGTTGATTCTTGTTTGCTTCAAGCGTATATGTAACAGAGAACTCAGAGTGACTTGATTAATCGATACTCGCCTACAAATAATGACCTATAAGAAGACAAAAAAATTCCAAACCTTTATTACCAAGGTTATTTGTGCTCTTTATAATGTGCTAAAGGAAAAATGTGAGAAGTTGTTTGTAGTTAAGTTTCCATTATAATGACAATCAACGGGCAAGTCATGTCATGATCATGAGATATACCTAAGGACGTAAACGAATCGGACGAACACGAACATATAACTTGTTCATGTATGTTTTTTTAGTTTTAACCAGACAAATAAATGGACACGAACGTTTAAACGGACAATTTTCTTGCTCTGTTATTTAAGAAATTTGATTGTTCGTGTTCGTTTATATTGAGATCAAACAAACGTAAACGAACAACATAATGAACGTATGAAAACAAACAAAAGAATATACACAATATTGTGTTTTATGCCTGTTGAACTATTTGAGTGTACCAATTTTAAAGATATTGACGAACGCATAATCGGACGTTCATGAATATAAATGAACAACCGAAACTTCTGTTCATGTTCGTTTATTTAACTAAACGACTTTATAATAAATAAATGCACATAAACATTTAGTTCATTTGCAGCCCTAAACATATGCATTGGATATTGTATCATATACTATATTATTCTAGCCCGTACATTATATTAGAGAATTTTTTTTAATAATACCATTTGAAAAACATTAATTTGTTGAATTAAGTGTAAATACTAAATAGCATTGACAAATGCTAAAGAATCAATATGTTGACATTGAATGTGTCATTAAACTACATAACCGATGTCCCTTGTGCATTTTTCCCCCACACAATAAATACAAAATAAGAAGTCTTTAATAGTAAAAAGAATATCAAAAATAGTCAACACAAAATTTATACACAAACAAGAGGGCCGTCTCATTGATTTGAGGAGCCCGGTGCAAAATCACAGATGAGACCCCCATAATCCAAGTCTTTCACTCTTTTGTATGTGGCACAAAGTTTATCTTTTATTTTTTGTATGTGGCCCGGTTCAACTTTGATAATATTTAACAAAGAAACTAAAAATTCAAAACGTTTATATATAAAACTAGAAATATTAACGGATGTATACTAAATTTGGGGCCCCTTACAAAGGGGGGCCAGGTGCGGTTGCACCACTTGCACATGCTAATCGCCGCCACTGACAAACAATTAAATTACATGTAAAAAAATAAAATAAAATATCATCAAAATTATACATTAGCACAAATGTAACATAGAGCTGGCGAGAGTTCGCGTTAACAATTCATAATAGCAAACTCGATTCAGCATATGTTTTGATCTCGTTTCTTCTATAAACTTGAATCGAGTTTAAATATGAATGGTACACTTCAGAGGTTCAAGAAAACAAGTTTTCAATAATCTTGTTTTATTAAAGCGAGTAACAATGACTACAAATACTTGATGGTATTACAAACCTCTTTCCTGGAAAACCTTTTCAGGGTTATGATGATCAATCTCTGAGTGATGAGGGAAATCAGAAGGCATATCAGGGGCAGTAAGCGAGGCTCCGTTGAATACTTTCAAAACTTCTTCATACACAAACCTGTTCCCATCTGGTGTTAAGTGTAGTCCGTCACTGCAAACACACAGTTTGCAAAACTAGTTAATTTACTTGGTGTATTTGCGAAAAGTATATCTACAATATATGGTTAAACATTTTGGTGCATGTATAAACATTCAATCATGAAAGATAAGCAATTAAATTTCAACATTTATTAACCGTGATGGTTAGCTGTCAATTTGATGAATTGCCTATATTATGTTGCCGTTTTGGTAAGGAACCTATACTTTTGGCATGTGAGTTAGTGCAAGGGGGTTGTATACTTGTATATGAGTGGTGACAATGTCGAACCATTATCTTATAAATGGGTCAATTTGAGTTACGTTCATCCCAAACAGGTTAGGGGTCAAATGGAAAACGTTACAGAAAAATAAAGTGGATCAAATCATTCAGAGGTCAAGTGTGTTAAAAGTTAAAACTAGGCTATAGTGTACTTTCGGTGCATACAACTTCCTAAATTTCTATATTTAATCACTCAAACTATTACTTTCATGATCTATTTTCTAAATTAATGTCTTAACATATTATGGAGTAATTGTTAACTAAGAGAAATGGACAAAAAAATGTACATGTTTCAGAAAGCCCTAAACAAGTTAACCCATTTCAATAAGATCTCCTTAGCCTAGATGCCAGTTTGCAACCTCAATCGGCAGTGAAGCCTGATTTGGATTATTCACTGGGCTACAATTTCGCAAGGACACTGGGCCCCAGTACAAATTTTTGCAAGAAATATATTAGGATAATTCACGGGTTTTATATTTTTCTCGTTTTTTTTCCTCACAACATGGAGCAAATCATTCTTTAAAAGAACTTCTGAAATACATGACCACATGAGTGAATGATAAAATCCAAGCAGTGACCATAGATTTAGGCAAATTATTAAGCCATGTAGATCTTTGTTTTCTTCTTCTTCTTCTTCTTCTTCTTCTTCTTCTTCTTCTTTTTTTTTTTTTTTTTTTTTTTTTTTTTTTTTTTTTTTTTTTTTATTTATTTTTATTTTTTTGGAGGAATAGAACCATATAGATGTTGTATGATGTATCCACTAATTCTCGTTACATGCAATTGGGTACTGCATGTCTGTGAGTAGCTAAAATCAAGACTCCATATGAAATGTAATTGTAAAGAAGGTAGAATCACTAACTTAAGAAATTTTTTCTGCCAACCCTCTGTTTCTTGCATCTTGGACCATAAGTTGATTGAAGAAACACCGACTTCCTTGGCTACCTCAATACACCCGTTGGCATGATCTCCTGCAGCTTCATTTGTCCTTTCAGGAAGTTTCATTGCTTTTTCACCATATGAAGATCTGTCAGTCACAAGATAGTGAGATACCCTTAGAGACTCAAATCAAATATTAAAATTAGTGGTGGCCTTGTGACAAGATGAGCAGGTAGGACTGTTTGCGGAATGTGTCAAGACAGAGTTGGGTTAAAACAAGTCAATTTTATTACAGATCAAAACTGGCCAGGGCAGGTTGTCTTGGTGCACAGTGCACTAAGACAAACTTTTTTCCATTTTCCATATATTTATGGTTACAAGACCAAAGCTATTGATATAATCGGTAAGCTTTATAGATAGATTTGGCCGACTTTCAATCTGTTTGACCCGTTCCCCTTTTCGCCATTTTTTATTTGACACGTTTGATATTAAAAAAAAGAAAAAAAAAAAACACAGCCTAATTAGACTCATTCATAAGTAAAAGAGTCAAAATTGCTACCGCTAATAAAAACTGAATCTGAAAATAACAAGCAATAAGTATTATACACTGCATCTAATAGGCGCCCTTCCTCGTCAATTGGTGGGGGAGTTATAAGCACAATTAGCATGGCTGGAGAGCATTCCTGCATTAAGTTAACTTAAAAACTTAGAATATAACTACAACTGAAATATATCAGAAAGTAGGTAAACTGGAAAGAATGAAACATTCAATTAGGTTAACCTTCAAATGGCGAACGATTTTTCTCAAATTCTCTTTGTATTCTTCAAGGGGAACATGCTGATTTTCACTGGTCCTCCCTTTAAGTGCTGCATCATTAGCCCCAAAAAAGACTGTAGCAGCAACTGGAGGGGTGGTAGAACCCTGCGAAGACATTTAGCAAAATGAACTCTCAGCAATAATCATCTCTTGGTGAGTTTACCAGTTTATGACATATACAGCAAGATCATTGTTGTGAAATCGATATAATCACAAAACTAAAAGGAAAGCTTTAATATGTTGATCATGAACCGAAAACTCGTGTTGTTAAGAGAACTTTAACAAGGAGATTAATTTTCAGGTCACCAAAACTACCATTCATTAGACTTTTAACCCCACGAAACTTTCGGCCTTGTGAATAAATATATGGCATCATACAAATATTTGACTACTGATCAACACTTAAAAAAGGGGTAAAGCTAAAGATACACAACATATTTCTACAAATAAACACAAGTACGCAACATACTTAGTAAAGTGTCAAACGTACGCAACATATTTTCAAAAAATCGTCGATCTACGCAATATGACCTGCTGGCAGCAGGTTACCAGGTCACCTAACTTTAAAAGTTACAACCTTTGGTCCCTAAACTGTCTCATATCTCGCGTACATGATCCTATTTTGGTAACGGTCGTTAAAAAAGTTTTTAAATAAACTTTTTAACATTTTTTTTTAAAATCGAGATAAAATCTTTTTTTTAACTAAAATTTAGAAAAAAAAAAAGTTAAAAAAAAATTAAAATTAAAAAAAAAAAGTTAAAATTAAAAAAAAAAAGGAAAAAAATTTAAAAAATTAAATTTTTTTAAAGTTAATATTTAAAAAAAAATCAAATTTTTTAAAAAAAATTAATATTTGCGAAAAAAAATTATTTTTTTTAAAAAATGCGTATTTTTATAAAAATAATTTTTATAGAAAAAATGCGTATTTTTTAAAAAAAAATTAATTTTTTTTATAATTTTTTTTTTTAAATTATTTTTTTTTAAAAAAAATTAATTTTTTTTTCTCGCAAATATTAATTTTTTTAAAAAATTTTGATTTCTTTTTTTTAAATATTAACTTTAAAAAAAATTAATTTTTTAAATTTTTTTCCTTTTTTTTTAATTTTAACTTTTTTTTTAATTTAAAATTTTTTTAACTTTTTTTTTTTTTTTTCTAAATTTTAGTTAAAAAAAAAGATTTTATCTCGATTTAAAAAAAAAAAAAAATCTTAAAAAGTTTTTTTAAAAACTTTTTTAACGACCGTTACCAAAATAGGATCATGTACGCGAGATATGAGACAGTTTAGGGACGAAAGGTGTAACTTTTAAAGTTAAGTGACCTGGTAACCTGCTGCCAGCAGGTCATATTGCGTAGATCGACGATTGTTTGAAAATATGTTGCGTACGTTTGACACTTTACTAAGTATGTTGCGTACTTGTGTTTATTTGTAGAAATATGTTGCGTATCTTTAGCTTTACCCCCTTAAAAAATGCCATCAAATGATATCAAATTGAGAGACCCATGTGAGCAAAAATATTAGCATCAATCACGCGTAATGAAGTGTACCGAAGATAACATGTGAATAAGTATTGCCCAAGAAGAGAAATTTCAAATATCATTAGAAATACCCAAATGGAGATTGTTTAGCATATACAGTCTCCGTATCGAAACTTAATTATCAAGGGAACCAATATAAGTACCAGCACACAAAATAGAGATGCTTGTATCTTATCGTTTTATGCATCCTTATAGTCCATCCTAAAAGTCTCTAAAAGATGCACACATCATTTTTTAAAACATTGTTAGGTAAATGTAGTACTATGAAGAAATGTGACAAACTGTTAGTCAAATGAAATTATGTGACTAGAGACTTGAACCAATATTTAACCAACAAGCCGAAAGGCTCATATTGAGCCCAATGTTATCCTTTTTTAAGATTTATACCTACACTCAAGCTCTAGCTCGTAGAGCTAAATATATCACTAATAAAAGATTCTTATACAAATATATAGCTGAATTAAAAATTTCTCAACCTCAATCATCAAACATTATTCTATCTGTATTCTATTTTGTAACTTCCAAGTCTTTAATATCTTTGATTAAATCACATCCAGGCTAGCAAGAAATCATCTCAAACAATACTCCCTCACTAAAATTGTCATAAATTCTAGAGCATATGATGCCAACCATCTCCAAGGTGGCCTAGTGGTAAGGTGTCCCCAACAAGGAGACGAGGGTTCATGGTTCAAACCTACCTCGTTGGGTGAATACCGGTAGGGGTGTCAGATGGGTTGACCCGACCCCGACCCGAACTCGATAAGGCCTTATAGGGTCGGGTTGATTTGGTCCAGCTTAGCTTATAGGTTTATCGGGTCAACTTGATAAACCCGATAGCCTAATAGGGCCGGGTTAGAGTCTTACTTACTGTTTGTTATCGGGTTGACCCGATAAGCTATAATGACCCACTAAAAAGTTGATAATTTTTGAACTAAATCCCTTTTGTCATAGTCTTTTATTTAGTCACAATTCTTAACCAACAAGCTTGCTACACAGAATATGATAGACTACATCTTCAAAACTGGTTCTACTGCCATGCACGTTTGCATCAGGCCATCAGTAGCTTAGGGTGTATTTAGTTGGTGAAAAATATTCAATTTTTCTAGGAAATTTTTCATAGGAAAATGGAAAAACCGAAAACCGTTATAACTCAATCTAAACGGGATTTTAAAATTCCCAACTCTTTTCCAGAGAAGAAAAACCATTCCTTTCTCAAGGAATCTAGAAACTGAAAAACAAGAAAAATTTTCTACAACTAAACGACCTTAGACTTCTCATTTTTATAATTTTGCTGCTACATGATGCAAAAACAACAATCCTTACTGCCCCAAAAATTCAATGCCTACTTGTAATCTTGTTTCTTTCGTTATATATTGGGTGAAAGAAATACTAGTGCCACGTTGGTCCAATATTTAAGTTAATTTTACATTTAGTGGTATTTTAATAAATGAAGCAAACCGTGGGATGGCATTAGCATGTAACCCGACAACCCGCAACCCGATACCTTATAGAGTCGGGTTGTGGGTTAGTTTTTATGTTTCCAAAACCCAATAGACCCGGCCCAATAACCCGTTTGACGCCCCTAAATAATACCGGGTAGGCCGCGTATATCAAAGCCAGAAAAGGTCAACTTACTCGATAAACTCAAACCACCTCCATGGTGACCTAGTGGTCAAGCGTCATGTTATCCTCACAAGAGGTCTCATGTTCAAACCTCGCTAGGTACACATATAGGGGGTGGCCAATGAAAAGTCCGGAAGTTAGGCCAAGTCAAAGACTCCATTTACCTTTTTAACCTAAATGATTAAAACTACATCAATCAATCATAAATTAAAATGAGTTAAACTAGAATTACCGCCGGGAAAAGATGATGCAACAAGAGCAAAGCCCATCGAGTAGTGTATCCGCTGTATCCTCGTATCACTATATCAGCCTATACATATATATATTCACACAAACAAATTTACAACATAAGTTTTTTAATAATAATGAGAATCTGAAATTATTTAAAATGGATTAGGAACGTAACCTTGCGAGAGTAGGTGTCAGTAAGAGAAGCACCCCAACCACCGTATTGAAATGATTGTTCTGTTATTGAGTCTCCAAATAACACTATTGATGGTCTCATTTTTATTAGACAGTTTATGTGCAGAGACACTCTCTCTCTATGTGTGTGTGTGTTTTTAGTTGAGTGTGACTTTGGAAGACCAAACAACCGAGAGAGTAATTCGGGAAAAAAATAAATAGAGAAATGGACTTATATTTTATACTAGCTTATAGACCCGTGGAATCCACGGGATTTTAGAGGGTTTTTGATTAAAAAAAGTAAGTACGTAAATAAAGTAAGAAAGAACAACGAACGTTGCTGTGAAATTTTCTTACAACGGAATAATAAGTTATAAGTGACTGATAGTATAAAATACAATGCTTGTAAATATCTGTGTAATAAATGTTCATTGCCTTGTGATCTCCAATATGTTTGTCTTCAAAAGCAAATGTATGTAGTGAGCATTCTAACACTTCAACAAAAGGTCCATTACGTGAACACCTAATAAGTTTAAAAAATATGTAAGCAAAAGAAGTTTGGGATTTATAATAAGTGTAAATAAGAAAAATGCCACACATGTAATATGTATACGGTACATACCTATTGACCGTTTGATTATAGACCTCGAAGAACTTCTTTATATACCACATTTATAGTAGTTTTTGATAGGTTATCATCCGCATCTGAAATAACAACCTTCAAACCTTTTTTGCTTTTGACACGCGAAAGAGCCACATATAGCTTTCCATGCATGAAAACAGGACGTGGCAGATACAATCCGACTTTTGAAAGCGATTGCCCTTGGCTCTTGTTTATTGTCATGGCGAATGACGCCGAAATGGATATTGTTTCCTCACGATCTTTAGAGGTAAATGTTTGTGAGATGGAGTAACTCTCAATCGTGGTATGATAACCTTATTTCCAAAATGTGTCTCATTAATGATTTGTGCTTGAATAAAAGTCCGTGATAATCGTAAAACTTGAAGTGGTGTCCCGTTACACAATCCATTAGATTGATCAATATTCATCAGCAACATTATCGGGACACCAACTTTTAACACCAGCCTATGGTTTGGAACACCTGAGAACTTTACTCCATTGATAAAATCTGGTGAGAAAACAGATTCATCGATTGATGTCCCACGACCAGTTTTATCAATACTATCACAACTAAGGTAAACCATTTCCTCACCCGGAAATGGCTTAAGCAAATGATCATTTATATTGTCGACCACTTCATTGGTCAGAGCAAGAATGGCCTTTTCTAACCCTTTTAGACTCACAGTTGAATCGGTTTGATATGTAGCTGACTTTGCTATGATGAACCTCGTCGAGTATCATTGGAATGGCACTTGTTTCATATGTGTCATATAATTTGAGTACCTCAGAAATGATGGATGATTTTGATGATCCTGATTGATTTGCTGATGTGACTGCAGATGTAAGCTTAGCCATAAAGATGGTTTGTGCAGTAGGTTCATCATCAACATCAGAATCAAATGCATCACAATCTTCAGCCTGGAAGATGTTCGGGTCATTTAGAGCAAGATCCTGGACTGGTTGATCATCCACATCAGCATCAAAGGAATTCCCTTCATCACCAGCAAGAAATAGCAGTTGTTCCTCATCAAATTGCACTTCATTTTCTTGGGCTTGCATCAGCAGCATTTTATCTTTGAAATAGTCGGAATTCTGAGGACATTTTAGTTCAGTGCAGTTTCTTGCAATATGACCTAGCCCACCACAGTTGTAGCACTTGATTCTTCCTTGTCCTTGATTGCCATTACCCATTTTGTTCTGAACATTTCCTCGGACATTCTGTCTTCCCTGAACCACAACTCGCCCATCTTCCACAACAGCAAGATTACGTGGATTAGATGAGGTTCTGGGTTGATTGTTGGTTAGAGGAAGAGTGCTTCTGAAGTGTTGAACCTGCAGAGAGACTTGATTGGAGAGATTATCAATTCTCTTGTCCATGTAGGAATTTCCCGATTCTTGTGAATTTGTTTTGACACTTGCTGATTGCATTGAGGCTTGACCAAGAGAAGACTGATTCTGTGTTGCTTAAGCAGTGATAGGAGGGTTGATTAAGTCAGCTGAGAATTGGTTGAGTCCTTGAGCACAGGAGATTAGAGCAAGAGGATCATTTGAGGGATGAAACTTCTCTCTTAGCTGAAGTAGAACACTAGATAACATCACAAACACGCTCATACATGTGGTTATGGTTCGTTGCATATAAGAAAGAAAAGAAAGAAATGTAGAAAGAGAAAGTTAGAGAGAGAAAGTGATGAAGCCTTAGAGAGAAAACCAAAAAAAAGAAAATGAGATTATGAGAAGGCTTACCCTCTCCAAGGATGGAGAGGGTATTTATATGTACATGGGTTTTGCCACTTGGGCGTGCCACTTGCGCTGCGGATCAGGTATACAGTGGGTAAAGACCCGTCCTTCTTCCGTGAACTAATCTACTTCTAAACTACGTTTAACTAACTATTGTAACTACTACGAGCTAAACAATGCTTAGTCATATCAGGGGTGACCGAATCTTTCTTATACAAAAAGCGTATTCCTAACAAAACAAATTCGAATGTATGGAAACTTAACGTAAGGAAGTTATAATTCATTAGTTAATTTTCTATTGATCTATTACCTTTTTACCCTTCTTATTCTCATAATGGTTTAATTAATGCATGAAAGTTAAAAATATTTCAATGGCTAAGATCACTTCTCAATCTTCTCAATCTTAAATCCTTCTCAATAGAACCAGATTCTATATATATATATATATATATATATATATGTATATACATATATATATATATATACATATATATATATATATATACATATATATATATATATACATATATATATATATATATATATATATATATATATAT
>LBNU01006869.1:26722-44042 GCA_014162995.1 Artemisia annua
AAACAAATTCGAATGTATGGAAACTTAACGTAAGGAAGTTATAATTCATTAGTTAATTTTCTATTGATCTATTACCTTTTTACCCTTCTTATTCTCATAATGGTTTAATTAATGCATGAAAGTTAAAAATATTTCAATGGCTAAGATCACTTCTCAATCTTCTCAATCTTAAATCCTTCTCAATAGAACCGGATTCTATATATATATATATATATATATATATATATATATATATATATATATATATATATATATATATATATATATATATATATATATATATATATATATATATATATATATATATATATATATATATATATATATATATATATATATATATATATATATATATATATATATATATATATATATATATATATATATATATATATATATATATATATATATATATATATATATATATATATATATATATATATATATATATATATATATATATATATATATGCACCCTGAGAGAGAGAAGGAGAGACGATCTCATGAAAAGTTAAAAAACTGAAGGCTAGTTTGCTATCTAGGTGGAATTTGTAGATCCTTTAATATATGAAATGGAGTAAATTACTTAAATTAACCTTTTATACAACTACTTTACGGATATAAACTTCACACACAAAATTATCGAAAATGAACTTTTTAGATATTATCCGTTAGATCTATTACTAAATTAGTTTCTAACCGTCCATGTGTATCAAAGGAATATTGGGCGAAAGATGGGCGAGAGGAATAATTCGAGTAGTTAGCAGAGTCTTGGGCGAGGATCTGGGCGAGGTCCAAATTGTCTTCTTGGGCGAGGTCCAAATTGTCTTGCTGAGCGAGGATATGTACTTTAATATCCATTTCTTGGTTAAATTTTGATCGTCCCTTTATATCGATTTCTCACTTTTGTAAATCTTGAACGTTCATTTAATATTCATTTCTTGGTTTTGTAAAACTTTTGTTAATAATGTACTTTTTGTCGACTTTGTATACTTTAGGATCAATTTGGTAAATTGAATAAATATGGTTTATTTTTGTAAAGAGAGTGTAAATATGGTTCATTTTAGTAATTGGGTTTTTGAAATGGCTCCTTATTTGAAACTAACAATTTAAGCCAAACAATGTTTTTCACTTTCACTCCCGATCTTAAATTGTGCACCCCAATAACAAATGAACCCTAAATGAGATATGGCCTACAATTTATTATTTGTAAAGCGTAGGGGTTGTTTAAAAATACAAAAAGTACCGTAAATGGATACTTTTTTTGGAGTTATCAAATGTTATATTATAATATACTTTTACTCATATTCAATCTATATATACTCTCTAATAAACCACACTTCTAGCCTAACAATTAATTAATTTATTCCTAATAGTGAGGCCTAAACTACGACACTTGTCCAAGAACAATGTTTAAATCATTTTTCCAAATTCTCCAGCTTTATTATGTGGTTGAAAATGAGTGGTGCAAGATTTTGACAATATTAGTAGCTGATAAATGCATACGGCTACCATCTATTTAGTTATTACAAATTTTTGTGGCAAAAGTCAAAACATAGATACTACATTGAATGCACCAATATTCGAACAATTTTAGGGGGTTACAAAATATAGTCATAGCTTCTAATGAACGTTTATTGTATTTACTTGGATTAATTAAAATGAGTTAATGAGCTCCAAAATTAAATGATTTAATACGGAATCTTATTTTCTTTCATTTGTGCAAAATATTTCAAACTGTTCAAATTGAATATTAATTCAGTTACGGTCACCGTCAAATTCCGTAGTTTCAAACGACATCGAAGATCACATTGTTTTAACAACATACAAGCTTTTCAATTGCGACACTCAAATTAGAGGACATTTATTTCATTTGTTCTTGAGTTCTATGACGAATCATCTACATATGTACGTGATGCTTATTCTTGGTTTTTTCTCTTTAACCAGACTGTCCATTGATGATGGATCCACCTTCAATAGGGATCCAACATTAAACTATAAGTGAATGTCACCTTTCACCCATGTCTTTTTATTAGTGATTTTCATACGTATAGAGTTTTATATACAGTTGCAAAATGATACAACAATGTAGGCCCAATATTTACATGAGAATTCTACTGATTCGTATGTGGTTTCTGCAGCATGAGGACTGTTGATAGATAATGTGAAGAGTTTATTAAGTTTCAGGGCAACGCATTTGCTTGTATAGTTAACATGGAACATAATAATAATGTATATGGTCGGCATAAGTACTCTTTATTGAAAAGAAAATCTTATTTGCTTGAATTTCAAAGTCACAAACTAATTAATTAGGTTTGTTTTTGTTTTTCTATGTCTAACATATGTCGATTCATATATGTTTGAGGATACAATGCGTCAAAATCCTTTTAAGTTGTAACATGATGATGGTTCACCAACACAAGTCTGTTCTACAAAGGTCTATTTTTGTTATTCCTGTATCAAATATTTTTTTTGGGTATGATTGTTACTTATATATTGCTTGAGAAGCGTGTTTTTTAATCACTTACCGGCATTTGTGCAAGATAATCTTAAACATAATTTGAGAAACTTTGCCACTAAATCGGTAGTACGTTCATTATTTTGATTACAACTTGAGAAGCTTGATATATATTCCTATTATGCTTATGGTATACCTTCTTTTTATATCACTTACTATAAAACCAAAATTTGATAGTAAACATAGNTAGTGAGCATTCTAACACTTCAACAAAAGGTCCATTACGTGAACACCTAATAAGTTTAAAAAATATGTAAGCAAAAGAAGTTTGGGATTTATAATAAGTGTAAATAAGAAAAATGCCACACATGTAATATGTATACGGTACATACCTATTGACCGTTTGATTATAGACCTCGAAGAACTTCTTTATACACCACATTTATAGTAGTTTTTGATAGGTTACCATCCGCATCTGAAATAACAACCTTCAAACCTTTTTTGCTTTTGACACGCGAAAGAGCCACATATAGCTTTCCATGCATGAAAACAGGACGTGGCAGATACAATCCGACTTTTGAAAGCGATTGCCCTTGGCTCTTGTTTATTGTCATGGCGAATGACGCCGAAATGGATATTGTTTCCTCACGATCTTTAGAGGTAAATGTTTGTGAGATGGAGTAATTCTCAATCGTGGTATGATAACCTTATTTCCAAAATGTGTCTCATTAATGATTTGTGCTTGAATAAAAGTCCGTGATAATCGTAAAACTTGAAGTGGTGTCTCGTTACACAATCCATTAGATTGATCAATATTCATCAGCAACATTATCGGGACACCAACTTTTAACACCAGCCTATGGTTTGGAACACCTGAGAACTTTACTCCATTGATAAAATCTGGTGAGAAAACAGATTCATCGATTGATGTCCCACGATCAGTTTTATCAATACTATCACAACTAAGGTAAACCATTTCCTCACCCGGAAATGGCTTAAGCAAATGATCATTTATATTGTCGACCACTTCATTGGTCAGAGCAAGAATGGCCTTTTCTAACCCTTTTAGACTCACAGTTGAATCGGTTTGATATGTAGCTGACTTTGCTAACCTTTTTCTTTCATATAGAAATTGAACTATTCACCAATTGAGATGGAAGTGAGCCTGATCGTGTTGGTGCAAAAGATATATGTGTCAGTTTTCTGCTGTAGTGTGACAATAGTTTGTCCATTTTCATTTCCTCTTCATCAACTCCACAATCAAGATTTTCACCATGTAAACTCTATAAATCAATTTTATTTTAAACTTATTATTAACAACTGCACAATATAGTTTATATACCTGTGCATACACAAGTCTTTTGCATTAAAATTAGTTTTTTTTAGATTAATATATCTTAACGGGTGTTCAATTAAGACCTTTAAAGTCCTAAAACATGAAAGCCTCACAAGAAAAAGAAAATTACTAATTTTGTAATAAACAACTACCTAAACTATGAATTTATGAAATCTCACTATAAAGCCAATGCTTATCAATATTTGATTGAGTAGCCCTTAATTAAGAATAAAAACCAATCTTTTAGTGTAGTATCCTAAATCCAAAATAGACATGAATAATATTAAGATTCGGCAATTTATAAGATGTAACATTTTAGAAATAAAACATGACTACTACACATGGGTGTACCTTTTTTACAGTATGCGTTATTTAAAACATTCAATAGCATAGTACATGAATGATGCATAGAACTCAAATTACACGGCTATAAAAATATCTTCTTCACGACCTTGCTCGGCTTGCTTAATTAGTCCTCAAAAAGCAATGAGAAACTTGACCATTTGCTACTCCACACCTTTGATTTCACAATCCATGTTTATCACCCTTTACCCAGCACCGAATGTCTCGTACACATGCATAGTAACTTTATCCCTCTATCTTGCTCACATAGACCACATCACCACGTTTCTTATCCTGATGATAGCAAATAATAATAATAATAATAATAATAAAAATAAAAAAAAAATAGAAGATAATCATAAGTAGTTAGCATACATCAAAGCACTCAAATTGGCTAACTGCCTAATTAAAATGTAAGCAATCCCACACACCCGGAAGATCCACATTGGTAATTAGGAACTTAGGATATATCACATTTACCCGTATGATTTAAAACCGCGCGTGAGTGAAAGTTGGTGATTTCAAAGTTACAAAATCTATATTTTTACTATTTGCAACATTCAATTCATAACGAAGCCTTATGTAGCATTTACAGAAGGGAAGGAAATAAGCAAGCAATTGACTTGTAATCATTTGGCACTTAAACACTCGTGGCACAACTACTACGGCTGCACCAGGAGAACATCCATAGTTTATGACACCTCGTACATACATGCAATAAGTCATCATCTTTCATTTCCTAATTATTTCAAGCCTTCTTTTACCAATGTAAAAAATGACAGACATTTGGTTTATTCTAATCCAAACACTCAAATTGTCTAACTGTCTAATCAAAATGTATACATCAGATTTATAAGCAATCCCACACACCCGAAAGATCCACATTGGTAATTAGGAACTTGGGATATATCATCACATTTACCCATATGATTTAAAACAGCGCGTGAGTGAAAGATGGTGATTTCAAAGTTACAAAATCTATATTTTTACTATTTGCCACATTCAATTCATAAAAAAGCCTTCCTANAAACAGTAGCAAGTTTTTATATTTTTCCTAGGTTCTAAATAATATTTAGTACTTTTAGTAATTTTTCTAGAATTTTTACTGTTAATTTGGTAATTCTTAGATTTAATTTTAATTAAAATAGTCTAATTGGAAAAACCAAAAAGAAATTAGAATAGTTGTTAAATTTTAATCTGATTTTCATTTTTATAATTTTTCTAGCTTTGTCACATTAATTAGAACCTGTAAAAATTAATTTTGTAATTTTCCTTTTTCATTTTCTAATTTTTCCCTTTTAAATAGTTTAATTAGGTTTTAAATATTAATTAAGTTTTTATTTTATAGAAAATCCACAAAAAGACAAAAATATTTCTTTTTAATTTTTATAAATATTTTAAGTCATTTTAGGTTTTTAGAAAATAATTTTGTAATTTTCTAAGTTAAATTTGTAATAGAAATCTTTTAAGATTAGTTTAAATAGATTTTAATTAAATTAAAATAGTTTATATTAAATAATTAATATTAAATTAGTATAATATTAATAAAATATTTTCTTTTTTAGATTTTAATTTTCTTTAAATTATAAGTTTCAGAATTTTCATTTTACACCCTTTAAGTTTGGAACTTGTCATTTTTAGCCCCTGTAGTTTAGAAGTTGTCACTTTTAGTCCCTGTACTTTGCTTAATTGCATTTTGTGTTATATATTTTGTCATATCTGTAATTGTACATTTTCATTTTAAATCCCAAGCAATCAGTAGTGTAAAAATCAATCCAAATCTTAATCTGGTTACTACTCCCAAGTCACTTATTCCCGAAACGTTTTCCAAACACAATTTCAACCTCGTTGGGACTTTAACGACCCGGGGAAATACTATACTCCTCAGGATTTCATTGCATCTTGTCTCAAGCTTTCAGGGTTTATTTGTTACGGTTAGCCATTCACAAGTGGCTAGCTTGTGTGGCAATACCTGTTGGTNATTCCCGAAACGTTTTCCAAACACAATTTCAACCTCGTTGGGACTTTAACGACCCGGGGAAATACTATACTCCTCAGGATTTCATTGCATCTTGTCTCAAGCTTTCAGGGTTTATTTGTTACGGTTAGCCATTCACAAGTGGCTAGCTTGTGTGGCAATACCTGTTGGTTCTGAGACGAGTCAACGACCTTGCTCGGCTTGCTTAATTAGTCCTCAAAAAGCAATGAGAAACTTGACCATTTGCTACTCCACACCTTTGATTTCACAATCCATGTTTATCACCCTTTACCCAACACCGAATGTCTCGTACACATGCATAGTAACTTTATCCCTCTATCTTGCTCACATAGACCACATCACCACGTTTCTTATCCTGATGATAGCAAAAAATAATAATAATAATAATAATAATAAAAATAAAAAAATAGAAGATAATCATAAGTAGTTAGCATACATCAAAGCACTCAAATTGGCTAACTGCCTAATCAAAATGTATACATCAGATTTATAAGCAATCCCACACACCCGGAAGATCTACATTGGTAATTAGGATCTTAGGATATATCACATTTACCCGTATGATTTAAAACCGCGCGTGAGTGAAAGTTGGTGATTTCAAAGTTACAAAATCTATATTTTTACTATTTGCCACATTCAATTCATAACGAAGCCTTATGTAGCATTTACAGAAGGGAAGGAAATAAGCAAGCAATTGACTTGTAATCATTTGGCACTTAAACACTCGTGGCACAACTACTACGGCTGCACCAGGAGAACATCCATAGTTTATGACACCTCGTACATACATGCAATAAGTCATCATCTTTCATTTCCTAATTATTTCAAGTCTTCTTTTACCAATGTAAAAAATGACAGACATTTGGTTTATTCTAATCCAAACACTCAAATTGTCTAACTGCCTAATCAAAATGTATACATCAGATTTATAAGCAATCCCACACACCCGAAAGATCCACATTGGTAATTAGGAACTTGGGATATATCATCACATTTACCCATATGATTTAAAACCGCGCGTGAGTGAAAGATGGTGATTTCAAAGTTACAAAATCTATATTTTTACTATTTGCCACATTCAATTCATAAAAAAGCCTTGTGCAGCATTTACAGAAGGGAAGGAAATAAGCAAGCAATTGACTTGTAATCATTTGGCACTTAAACACTCGTGGCACAACTACCACGGCTGCACCACGAGAATATCCATAGTTTATGTCACCTCGTACATACATGCAATAAGTCATCATCTTTCATTTCTTCATTATTTCAAGTCTTCTTTTACCAATGTAAAGTATGACAGACATTTGGTTTATTCTAATCCTAAGTTCCCAAATTGGCTGCTTATTAATTCCCAAATTAGGTAAGCACAATCTGGAGATCAGTTAAATGATCATTCAGCATTTGATGTTACTCATACAATTTGACCCAAAAATTGCCCGTTTGACCCATTATTCTACACTATCATTTTCAACATATTAGTGTTCTTGTTGTTGAGTTGCACTTCTCAAGAACAATGTAAAAGCCATTTTGAAGAAGCAAAGTCAACTTAAGTCTTGCTAAACGGTAACCTAACTTTCAAGGTTGTGCGTTCGGATCCACAAATAAGCAAGTTCAAGTTTTACTCATATTCACCATATGATACAATCATTAAATAACCTGGTATATTAAAGAAACCATTATAAAAAAAGTAAGGAATCTGATTTCAATGCCCAACAACTAAGAACCATATACTTATTTTTAGTGTACTTTGAGTAACCACACATAAGGACTTTCGAAAATATTATTACCAGCAATCTCCAAAGCAAAGTAAGTTTATCATAGCAACGAAAACACCGTCAATTGATTATTTTACACTCCCTCTTTCCCAAGCTAAATACATTAAAAAAATTGTTTTTTTTAAATACCCTAAAGTAATTGTTGCATTTCTTTTCTTTTCGCTAATAAATAATGATTCCAAAATATGGATGCAACTGCTTTTTTCAACAATAGCCTTGCTACTTTGTCATTACTGAAAGGTATTTCACAATTCACATGTTGAACCAATATGCAAAGACTGCTACTATGTTACAGTAATATGTAAAGTAAACCATTGCATTTATGTGCAGGGAGTGCGTAGAATATTTCACATCTTGCCATAGCAATCAGAAGAAGAGTTTAGGTTTTGATGACTTTTAGTGTTTATGTTGCTAATTTAAGGGTTCTAGAATATAGCATGAAGTAATAGATAAGTAGACCAAATCAGTGACATCCCTAAAAGAATATTTCACATCTTCCTATTTTTAAGTTCATCTCATATAAATCTCACAACTTCCATATGAGGAGATAGCACAGTCAGAAAACATACCTCTGGTATATAATTGAGCAGAAATGGATTTCCTCTTTTTGTAATCCTCATTTCACTTACACTTCCAGGTCAGGCCTAATTCAAGAACATATTATTTTTGTCTTCAATTCATTGCACCTACAACTATATAAGCATAAAATCAAGTTGAAGCTTTTCAAGAATTTACAATAAAGTAACGACTAACGTCATAAACTTGTGCTACAAATACTCCTAATGGACACTTCTCAAAATGATAAATGACCTTTTAATTCGTAAGTATATGATTAATGTCGAGTGTCCATTTGGAGAATTTGCAAGCAAGCGTTTTAGAGAAATACAAAACTACCACAGAAAATATGTGAGGATAATGAATTAATGATATGATGTCTANTAACGTCATAAACTTGCGCTACAAATACTCCTAATGGACACTTCTCAAAATGATAAATGACCTTTTAATTCGTAAGTATATGATTAATGTCGAGTGTCCATTTGGAGAATTTGCAAGCAAGCGTTTTAGAGAAATACAAAACTACCACAGAAAATATGTGAGGATAATGAATTAATGATATGATGTCTACAGGACTACACCATAGCTTTAACTTTATGGCTTCAACTACATCGTAAACTTTTTCGAAAATTAACATTCCATGTCAACACAGCTGGAACTTAGCTGATAATAAGTGGAACTGAACTTAGCTGATAATAAATTATCTAGTGACACTTGAAAAATCAGTATCACTAATCATGATGCAAAGTGTCCATTAGTAACATTTGTGGCAAAGGTACCAGTTTTCATGTAGTGAAACTGATTGTGATTTACAATGAATTATCTAATTCTGATTATTATATACATCGGCATACTCACTTTCAGAATGCAATGACGATCATAAATTTTCCACATAGAATTTAAATAATCACATACTCAATTCTAAATAGCAAAACATCAAATATGAGACCTTCACTTTCAGAATACAATACCAAACACCCCTATAAAGGGTTGATGCATCAAAATACAATAATTGAGCGGATAAATGGGTCGAAAGTTGCCTAAAGTGTATCTATATGTGTAAAGCCTCCTCTATTATTGAAAAAAAAAAATTTTGTTACCATATAATTCAAGTAAATTGAGGTCAACCAAACCCAAGCTTATCGACCTTGATCTGATTTGACGCGGACCCGTTATTAAACCTGGTTTGTGCATATCACAAAAGTAGATTGGATCACGCTAACAATATGAAGAAAAAAAATATGGATTACCTTTGCAAAGGCATTGCTTAAGGTGGACCGAATATAATACTCAATCTTGTTTCCTGTATCACATAATAATCAACCTTCTTCCAAGATCTTGCAGAAATGCTATATGGCTACTTTTGCGTCTTCTTATTTTAATTGTTTGCGTCTTCCAAGATCTTGCAGAAATGCTATATGGCTACTTCCAAGTTCATGGTCTACTTTTGCGTCTTCTTATTTTAATTTTTTAAATCTGACAATACAAAAGATTGCAACAAACCCAAGTAGCATTTGAACACTTTTATTATAAACGGCAATATGGGCAGGGGCGGATAAACAAACTGCCTTAGTGTGAAAAAATTAAAGAAAAAGGTCATTTCTAGTATGACCACTAATGCTTTTTTTTCTTTAAATTTCACATAATTCATTAAAACTTGTCTTAATTGTGAGTTGTGACTATAGAAAATATCTTATCTTATTATAATAATAAGTAACATGAATCTTTAAATAGAACCATTTAAATGTTGTCCACATGTGAATGCATTATAGGAACTACAGTATGCAAAAAAAGACATGTCACAACTTCTGCGATAACAAAATCATCTTCGAATACAATGAGGTGTTTATACATTCTATTTCATTTGACCCATTTATAACAGTTACATAGACAATTCAAATGGACCAGATATCATGATCATGTTCATGAGACATAATGAGTTCACAAACTCGAATGTATTCAAATACCTAAACATTTCAGAAGTAATTTGCAAATTTAAATAAATTAATGTTCACTAAAAGCTAAAACCGAGTCTGACCTTTTGAGCTAAACGTGGGTTATGACATTTTACCTACGGGTGAAATAAAAATTTGGTTTTTATGCTCAGACATTATTTACTTATAATAAGCTGGATTCAGATATTCATAATCCATGGGATGAATAAACAATATTGTATTACCCATCTAAAATTTCTTCTAAGCTACTATCCATGTGTCTATAAAGATTAACTTGTACTCAGTCCGTTCCCAAATAGCTATCCACATTTCGGTTTTTGTTTAGCCAAATAATAACTAAAATATTGTACGAAGGCATACTAAGCTAATGAAACATGCATATCTCTGTAAAGATTACCTTGCCACAATCAACGCTCCACACACCATCACTATCTCATCAACAATTTGTCACTCGTAGCATTAACATGTAGTTGCGCAGAAGGGTCCTGCCAAAAGAAAATGAAAACTATAAGTATAAATGCTAAGGGCGGACTACTAAACCAACAAAGACTAAGAAGAATTAAGCTTACCCAAACACCGCTTAAGTAGTATTATCCTGTTAGGCATAACTTGTACTCAGTCCGTTCCCAAATAGCTATCCACTGATAATCACCTGAGAATAATGGACGATATTAGAAATAGTAACACAAGCTGTCATACAGGACTAAAGAGAAATAAGTACATATCGTAAACATACCTCACAATCCTTTGCTCCATTCAATATAACAAACCTCAAAACACCATTGCAATGCCTATATAAAGTTGAATGCAGTATCAATCAATAGTTTTATCAAACCTCAAACTTCTATAAGTAATGACACAAATCATAAACGCTTAGAAACCTGTGAACAGCAAGGCCTCTAAGAAGCTTGTAACACAAAGACTCAGCTAAATTCCACATGATTAGTAATTGGTGCCTGGGGCATGGTGTTCAACCTAATAGACATGACTACCTGCAAGGCGCCACATACATGCTAAATCCCACATGATTAGTAACTGTCCACTCATTATAAATATAAAGTACAGATGTGTAACAGCTCAAAATTATGGTTTGGAAGCATACCTTGAGTTATTCAACATAGCCCACCCAAATAAATCTACAGCGTTATTAAACCTGCACGACTGCACTTAAACATCCAATAATAAAAATTAAATCGTTAAAACAAAATTCATTTAAAAGGCGTCAAGGACCAAGCAAAATCATTAACAAAAACTTCTAGCCATAAGTTCTTTGAGATTTTTAATTTTGAGGATTGTTGTTGCACCAAAATCAGAATTACCATCCACAAATTTAATCCGAGCGCAATTAGATTGATTATATACAAATTGGGATTTGGATGTGTGGTATTGAATCGGTGATTTGAATTTTGAATCGAGAAGAGTGTTTGAGAAGTTTATTTACTAACCTTGTAGAGCAATCAAAGCTGTATGTTACAATTGAACATTAATTACATACATGAAACCTGTTAATCGTGAAGTGTTGGAGAAGGTGGTGTTATGTTATGAATCAAGATCATCTCCGATTTTAGGGTATGGACAGCAAAGATGAATTTTTTTGATATGGTTGATTGTTCTATTTGATCTGCTTTTGACCATTTTGTGAGATTCAGTTACAAATTTGTGGGTTAGTATCACTGGGTGTTAATGGTGATTGAATAGTTTAAAGTGGAGCGTGTGATTGAAGGCGTTTCAAAATTTGTGTGTTAATGCATTGAATGAGTTAATTAGTTTCCAAAAATGATGGTTTAGTATGAAGCGATAGTAGCAGCGCATATAGATGTTGTACACTTGAAAGCATTAATTATTTTTCGACCAATCATATCGCAGACACATCAGCGCATTAATGATTTATCGTGCTTAATGGGCTTGTAAATTATTCTGTTTTATTATATAAAATAGATTAAGAAATTATATTTTATATAGGGAAATGCTAACAAAAGCCCTAAGGCTGTTGATAACAACAAAATTTTAAAAATTCTTCACATATTCAGAAACATGCTCCACATTTTTCGTTAATATGACCAATGGGAAGAGTGAACTAAATTTGTGTGTGCGAAATAATAGGAAGTTGTTAGTGATTTTAGATGATTTTATTTGGACATTGTGAAATGTCTTAACATGAATTTCAAAAATTAGGTGTTAACAACAACCTTAAGAGCTGCTGTTAGCAAAACCCTTTTATATTTTAGGAGGGAATGAGTAATCTGTAATAGGGAGTGTTTCTTTTTTACTATATGGGAACGTGGGCTCACACCTATATGAGGCACATAATAGGGAGGATCTAAGAATTTTTGCCTTGGGGATATAGACTTATTAAAGGAAAAAATGGGTCCCATTTAAAAAGTAGTAATATTAAATTATTGGGTTCTACTATCCCTTCCCATATAGTAAAAAAGAAACACCCCCTAAGACCAAAAGGCAGGGAGGTGATGGGATCACCGATTGGGCCCACTTCACGCGCTAAGGGCTTTGCNATTATGGTATAAAGCCAAAATTTACTCTAATGTTATTTTGAATTTTCGTGGTTTTTAGAGTGTCGATACAATTATTTTGACATAAACGTGTACACTAGAAGGTATTCATTCTATTTGTCATTGCTACGGTGTATTCTTTTTGTAAATTTACATGTTTTCGACCTTGTCTTCTCTAAGAGCACTTCGATTTTGATTCAGCTAACATTTTTGTTCCAAAACAAGCATGTTATTAAGAACCACGGCCAACAAGATCAAGGATCAACTCCTTGTCTTTTAAACCTACAATCGGGCAATCGGCCTTGATGCCACTACTTAGTACCAACCACTTATAACTTACAATACGTTTGTCGAAACATAGTTGTGGTTTCTATTCATAATTTTTTTTTTTTAGGTTCATCTTTCAACAGTAACTCTAGTTAACCCGTCTTCGATCTTAAACATATCAGAAAGTCAAACACTAAAAGCACAAGTCGTACTCAACAATATATTCAAAGATATGATTTAAAAGCTGCAACTTAAGATATAAATTATCTCAAAGATATATATAAAAAGAGAAATGATACATGGACCTAAAAATAGACCTAATTGTGGACCTAAAAACATGTGTCATGATCCTGATGGGTTGTAACGTAAGTGGGTCCCTCTCTGCAGCCATCAGGATGACGCCACTTGTTTTTAGGTCCACAATTAGGTCTATTTTTAGGTCCATGTATCATTTCTCATATAAAAATGAATGCCTTTAGTCTAACGTCGATGTGGATTTGTAATTATAAAACTAATATAATAAATTAGGCATAAATTAGTCATATGAGCTAGTCATCTCAATCATTTCTCATAAATTATAACTAATCTATTAAAGAAAATATGATCTAATATTTCATCTGTCTCATAATAAGTGTTCACTTTCAACATGCCTAAAGTTTTAAGAAATATCATTAAGAGGGTGCTTGGTGGGAGGTTTAGAGGGTAAGGTATGAAAGACAATGAAAAATGATACTCGTAGTTGGTTGCATATAATGCAATCAATCATTAGTTGAAAGTGGTTAATACCCCATTACCCAACAAATTGAGGTATTGAAAATTCATTACCTTCTTTCACTCACATGATCCAAGTCCCACTCTTCTAAATTCATTGGAGCATTTATTTGAACCAAGTAACAACGATGTAATGGAATGTTTCATTATATTCCTTAGTATACTCTTTGCTTTTCCCTTTCCTATTCCCTTATTTGAACCAAGCGCACCCTAAGTACATTTTCCACAAATCAAATATCATCTCTTTCCACTAAAACTTTTTTTTTCAGGTTGAAATCAAAGTAACATTTATTTTGACACATCCCAAAATAGTAATATGGACATTTATTATGCAGGAGTATAAAAGATTAACTTAACCTACTATATTTATTAAAAAAATTAAAATAAATAATATCTCTTATATAAAATAATATTTCAAAAGTGGAAGAAGAAGAAAGTTGAAAAAATCGATTGAATTAATGAGAGTGCGCTATTTTATCTATGTGTCAAAATTGAGCGTTGTTTTACTTTAATTTAGTCAAACTCATCTAAATTCCATCCAGCTAAATAAATATTTATTGAAACACATGTGTCAATTATGTAAAAAAAAATGAAAATTTACAAAAGAACAGGTTAATTAATAAAAGTTTACTTGTTATATTTTAAATAAAATCATATTGACTTAAATATATTTATCAGTTTTCATATATTTTTTAATAACTTTATAAATTATACTATATAACATTCATTGAAGTGGAACTTGGAGCTGGTACTGTTGCGAAGCCGCCGGTTGAAAGGTCAGGTCCAAGGAGGAGGATGGCTCAGGTGAAATGTGGAGTCGCGGCTCGAGCCGACACTGTTCATACACCGAGCCAAGTCGTCGGCTTAGAGGGATTAAAATAAGAGTGAGTTTTCCATTTAATTTCTACTTGATTTTTATGGTTCACTGCATGTTGTACACCTGTATTCATTTCCAGCTGTTTTTCCGAGTGCATTTTTCGCTGATTCCTAAGGTTATTTGCATGTTTAACACCTGTTTTCCATTGCCACACTTCAAGAAACGTTATATGGTACGGTTAAGTGGGAGATTTCTAGAACTATTAAATGGGATTTGGTATAAAAGGAGGTGAGAAGCTGCATTTGGACTTTTTTTAAGTTGCAGGTAGATGTTTTGATTTTTTGCGGCTTTTATTTTGTTACTTCATTTGTGTTGTGTCAATACCGTTAGTTCTTGTTGATAAGCCATCATGTTATTCAGTGTTTAATCATTTGATGGGGCTGTGTTGTTGAATGGGCATATTCATATTCCAGGTGATTCTATATTTTTGTTTTTTGGATTTTGGTTGTTTCAAGCTACTTTCTAACTTAAATATGAATGAAAAATTAAATCTTGAAAATAGAAATAATGAGCCTGAAGTACCTAATTACCATCTTGAGTTGTTCAGTTACCTTGGCATGAATAGGACTTAAGTCTGATTGCCACCATTTTTTTAGTTTGTATGTTGTTAGTGGATTGGTAGTTATGTGTATTTGTTTATTGGGAAAATGACATAAAAATGCATCATACTTGTCACTTTTTGTCATTGTATGTAACGTTTTTTTTTTGATTGTAGTACTAACCTTTCTAAATCGTGCCATTGTGTATACCGGTGACCTGCTTGACCTGTTGAGCAGGTTGAGTTAACGATCGTTTGTTTTATTATTGCAGCGTTAGTCCTTTATAGTAACGACCATTTATAATTAACTAAATGGAGCCTGTTAACTTAATGCTTGTTTATTTTATTATTGCAACGTTAGTCTTTTACACATTGTCGCACGTTTTCGTCCGTTTTTACACGTTTTCGCTCATTTTCGCACGTTTTTGTCCGTTTTTGCTCGTTTTCGTCCGTTTTTGTCTGTATTTACACGTTTTCGTTCGTTATCGCACGTTTTTGTCCGTTTTTACATATTTTCGAAAAAAATTTAGAAAAAAAATTTTAAAAAAGGTTTTCGAAAAAATGTCTTTGAATTTTAAAATTCCAAAAAACATATTTTCGAAAAAAAAATAAAATTCGAAATTTTTTTCTATTTTTTTTAATTTCTAAAAAATATTTTTTAGAAAAAAAATTCTAAAAAATATTTTTGAAAAAAAAACTTCGAATAAAATATTTTTTTCGAATAAAAACTTTTTTCTAATAATTTTTTTTTAAAATTTCGAATAAAAATTTTTTCCGAATAAAAATTTTTTAGAAAAATATTTGAATAAAATTATTTTTTATTTTAAAAACTATTTTTTAAAAAATATTTACGAAAACCTTTTTTAAAATTTTTTTTTCTAAATTTTTTTCGAAAACATGTAAAAACGGACAAAAACGTGCGATAACGAACGAAAATGTGTAAAGGACTAACGTTGCAATAATAAAATAAACGATCGTTAAGTTAACAGGCTCCATTTAGTTATTTATAAACGGTCGTTAGTATAAAGGACTAACGCTGCAATAATAAAACAAACGATAATTAACTCAACCTGCTGCAACAGGTCAAACAAGTCACCGGTACACACAATGGCATGATTTAGAAAGGTTAGTGCTACAATAAAAAAAAAGGACGCTACATACAATGACAAAAAGTAGCAAGTATGATGCCTTTTTATGCCATTTTCTCTTGTTTATTTAAGTTTTGTCATAAGTTTGATATATTGTCACAAGTGTTGATATTATACGATGTGCTACAAGTTGTGTTTTATTTGCCCATGGTGATCTTTCAAATTTTTGTCCTTACTTTGTATGTTATTGACGGGCTTTTTAATGTGTTTTTGTGTTTGTTTAACTTTCTGATATCTTTCAGAGTGTGATACGTGGTCAGGGTACTGATTTTAACACTTTGTATAATTTGTGGTCGCAAGTTCATCGTGATAGCCTTTGAAGGCTGGCTGTCACACCCTGAATTTACCTGTAAAATGGCAGCGGAATTGAATTCCCGGGTGTAACGATCATGGCATCTCATACAAGGTTACATTGAACGACCTAAAGTGTCGTTTTGTAAATACAACGTTTGATCATTTTATTTAAAACATAAAAGTTTACAACATAGGTCCCAAGTGGTTTTACACATTTATTGAAAATAAAACAACAAGATCAAACGATTCATAAGTGCATTGAAATAAAACAGTGAGACGCGTCGACCCTCGACTCCATGTTGGTCCAATGCATGTCTCATGTTGTTACATTAGTTACCTGAAAATACATTGCTAAAAACGTCAACAAAATGTTGGTGAGAAATCATAGGTTTATAAAAATGAATGTTATACGGAAACCATAAGTATATATGTATGACTACCCATCACATGATAAATGAAAAATAGTACAATAGCCCTTAAGCTCATGACCCC
>LBNU01006869.1:63781-91758 GCA_014162995.1 Artemisia annua
GTTCCAAATCGGGAAAATAAACTCTTCAAAAATTTCACAACAACTCGGGCATCATTAGTGGGGAGCGCCTTTGCTTCAACCCATTTCGACAAATAATCGACGGCCACGAGTATATACTTATTCCCTCGAGAAGACGGGAATGGACCCATAAAATCAATACCCCAAACGTCAAAGATTTCACAAACTTGAATCGCATTTTGCGGCATCTCATCTCTTTGAGAAATTTTTCCTTGACGTTGGCATGAATCACACGACTTCACCAAGTCTTGTGCATCACGGTATATCGTCGGCCAATAGAAGCCGGAATCGAACATTTTCTTAGTGGTGTAATTGGCACCATGATGTCCCCCCGTGGGTCCACTGTGGCATGCCATAAGAATTTCATCGGCTTCCTTGCCGTGAACGCACCGCCGGATCACTGGATCCCCCCAAACTCTAAACAAATAGGGATCGTCCCAATAATAGTGCTTAACGTCCTTAAAGAATTTCTTCCTTTGTTGGGACGACATCCCTTTCCTTATGAAATTCCCCGCATGGTAATTTGCAAAGTCGGCAAACCATGGGGTACTAGAATCATGTGATAAACTCCCAAGTGTCTCAAGAGGAAATGATTCATTGATTTCCTTATTCTCGTGAACACTTTGATGGGGATTTTCAAGTCTAGACAAATGATCGGCGGCTAGGTTCTCCGCTCCTTTCTTGTCTCGAATTTCGACATTGAATTCTTGAAGAAGGAGAACCCACCGCATCAATCTCGGTTTAGCATCTTGTTTAGTCATAAGGTATTTTAAAGCTAAATGGTCCGTATACACTATGCATTTTTTCAAAAGAAGGTAAGGTCGAAACTTTTCGAAGGCATAAATGACGGCTAACATTTCTTTTTCAGTGGTCGTATAATGGTATTGAGCACCGGTCATAGTTTTACTTGCATAGTGTATTGGTTGAAAATATTTGGTCTTACGTTGCCCCAAGACTGCCCCGATAGCATAATCGCTAGCATCGCACATAAGCTCAAAAGGCAAGTCCCAATTGGGGGCAACTAGAATCGGAGCTTCCGTCAATTTCTTCTTAAGTATATCAAACGCTTCAACACACTCTTTAGAGAAGAAGAACGGAGTGTTTTTCAAGCAAATGGGTCAGAGGTCGGGCAATCTTAGAAAAATCTTGAATGAAACGTCGATAAAAACCGGCATGACCTAGAAAACATCGAATTCCTCGAACGGTGGTGGGATGAGGTAGCTTTGTGATCACATTGACTTTAGCTCTATCGACCTCAATCCCGGCTTTGGAAATTTTATGGCCAAGAACAATGCCTTCTTTAACCATGAAATGGCACTTTTCCCAATTGAGAACTAAGTTAGTGTCTTCACACCGTTTTAGCATTTTCTCCAAATGGGCAAGGCAAGCGGTAAACGAATTTCCATATACCGAAAAATCATCCATGAATACTTCCATAGTCTTTTCGATCATATCTTGGAAAATGGCCGTCATACACCTTTGGAACGTGCCTGGAGTATTACATAAGCCAAAAGGCATACGTCGATAAGCAAACGTCCCATAAGGGCAAGTAAACGTGGTCTTTTCTTGATCCTGAGGATCGATCGGAATCTGAAAGTAACCGGAGAAACCATCAAGAAAACAATAGAACTCATTTCCCGCTAGACGTTCTAGCATTTGATCCATAAAAGGAAGTGGGAAATGGTCCTTTCGGGTCGCATCATTAAGCTTACGATAGTCGATACAAACTCTCCATCCCGTAACGAGACGTGTGGGAATTAGCTCATTATCTTCATTCGTCACTACGGTCATTCCACCTTTCTTCGGAACACAATGGACCAGGCTAATCCATGAGCTATCGGAAATGGGGTAAATCATCCCGGCGTCGAGGAGTTTAATAACTTCTTTCTTAATAACTTCATGGATTTTCGGGTTAACCCGTCATTGTTGTTGGATTACGGGCTTAAAACTATCTTCGAGCAAAATCTTATGAGTGCAAAAACGAGGGTCTATGCCCTTAATGTCGGAAATTTGCCAAGCGATGGCACTCTTATGCTTCCTAAGCACATCTAAGAGACGGGTCCTCTCCTCATCTTTAAGGTCTTTAGAAATAATAACGGGAAATTTATCGGTCTCTTCTAAGAAAGCGTATTCGAGATGAGGAGGTAAATCCTTGAGCTCGGGCTCCGGAGGTTTTTCTTTAGATGGCTCAACTTCTTTAACTTCTTTGATTTCTTCAACATGAATATCCTTCGGAGGGGGAGAAAGTGACGGATCTTCATTCAATAATTCTTCAAGCAAACGAATATCCCCCTCCAAATCAAAGACGGTATCATCAACTTCCGGTGAAATTGAATCATTTGAAAGATAACCATCGATCTCTTCCAAGATGAAATCACTTCCCTCAAACGGAGTAAGGGAAGGGGAAGAGTCGGCAACAATAGGTTGAGAAAATGGAGAATTATCATCGGGAAAAGAAGAGGAAGAATTATTAGTAGATGAAGAATCAAAAGTGGGATTGCCACTTGAATCATTATGAGAAAAACCAAGAAGCTCTTGAGAATACTCCTCCGAAACTTCATCAGTAACATCGATTCGGTTAACGGTCATGCAATCATCGGTGGAGGAGTATCTCGATGTTTGGTCCAAGTTAAACGTGACGGCTTCGTTACCATTTCGCAAGGTAATTTCTTCATCGTAAACATCAATCAAAGCACGACCCGTCCTTAGGAAACCTCTTCCTAGAATGAGAGGAACCCTTGGATCGGGATCAAAATCGACAATCACAAAATCGGCAGGAAAATGGAATTTTCCAACATTAACGATGACATCCTCGGCAATTCCAATTGGATGAGACGTAGATCGATCGGCGAGCTCGAGGGTCATACACGTGGGAGTAGGATCGGGAAGAGACAATTTCTTCCACATAGACTTTGGCATAAGGTTATTGCTAGCACCAAGATCGGCCAAGGCGAAGCATTGAACCATACCCGGAAAATTACATGGGATCAAGAATTTGCCGGGATCTCCAAGCTTTTCGGGAAGCTTCTTGAGGAGAACCGCCGAACAATTTTCGTTCAAAGGTGTTTTTGCCATTTCAAATAATTTCTCTTTATTATTCAATAAATTTTTTATCATCGACGCAAATTTTGGCATCAAAACAACGGCATCCGCGAGACTTAAATCAAAATGAAGATCTTGAAAAATTTGATAGAACTTTTCCATTTGGTGGTTTGTTTTCTCGCGGTGCTTTTGATCGTTTAGACGAGACGGATAAGGAAGTTTAGACTTGATGGTATTATCTTGTTCAAAAATGACTTTTTCCTTTCCTTTTGAAACATTCTCTTTTGACGGTTGGACAACCGGAGGTTGGATGTTTTCGGTTCTTCCGTTATTAGTAGGAAGTTCCNCGTTTAGACGAGACGGATAAGGAAGTTTAGACTTGATGGTATTATCTTGTTCAAAAATGACTTTTTCCTTTCCTTTTGAAACATTCTCTTTTGACGGTTGGACAACCGGAGGTTGGATGTTTTCGGTTCTTCCGTTATTAGTAGGAAGTTCCGTATCCGTTGTCGCCTCGGTTTCACGGTCGACTACCTTAGGGGGAGAAGAAGAAGACGAGGTAATCGGAGCTATAGGTCCATCGTATGAAACACCACTTCGTGTCGTGATCGCCTTAGCATCGCCCCTCGGGTTAGCGATCGTATTGCTTGGAAGAGTACCCGAGCCCGAGGGACGATCATTTAAAGACTTCTTGATTTCGGCCATTTGACTAATCATCAATTTATTCATTTCCTCTTGATTCTTAATGAATTGCTTGATAAACTCATCCGAGGACGTTTGGTTTTGATTCAAAGCTTGATTTTGATTATTGAAATTTTGTCCTCGGTTGTTTTGATGAAAACCTTGATTTTGATTATGAAAATTCCCATGATTTTGATTTCCATTATTATAATTTCCATGATTTGCATTGTTGATAATTCCCTTGATTCGGGCCTTGATAATTTCCCTGATGTTGAAAATTTCCACAATTTTGTCCTTGATTGAAATTTCCCGGATTTTGAAAACCATTGTTAACACGATTTTGATTTTGATTGAATTGATTGTTACGGTTTTGCACATTGTTAACTTGATTCGGGTTATTAAAACCGGGTGGTCCAAGATAATTGGTAAAACGATAGCTAAGAAGATTCCGATCTCCTTGTGGTTGGTAACCATTACCTCCCATATTTGTAGCATAAACGTTCTCATGAGCAAAGCCACCGGAGGCTGGGCACTCATAATACGGATGTGGACCACCACACGTTTCACAACTTTGACTAATCGCATTGACTTGACGATTGTTGTTAAGACTTGGGTTTGTTTGCAAAAGACGGACAACATCATCGAACTTTTTGTTAAGAGCCGCAATGCATTAGAAGACGTGGTAGATCTCGTCGACTCGCCCCTCTCGGCTGAAGAATCCCAATAATTGTGATGGGCGGTCATGTTCTCGATAAGATCGTAGCACTCTTCGGGGCATCTTTTCATAAAAGTACCACCTGCAGCAGCATTGATCGTATCACGATGTCGTAAAGTTAAACCATTATAAAACGTATCAATAATCGTGACGAGCAACATGTTCTGATTCGGACATCGGTCAATCGAAAGCTTATAACATTCCCAAGATTCGAATAAAGATTCGTCGGGAAGTTGTCGGAAATTGCTTATGTCATTTCTAAGCTTCGTCACCATCGATGGTGGAAAATATTTTTCCAAAAATTTCGAAACCATTTCATTGAACGTATGAATAGAATTTTTCGGGAGTCGATCAAACCAAGCGGTGGCATGATGCGTCAATGAATATGGGAAGAGATAAAGGCGAAGGGCATCATCGGAGACACCGTTTTGTTTCATACTTTGAGTGATTGTTAAAAATTTATCAAGATGTTTGTTCGCATCATCACCCGGTAAACCGTGACATTGACAAAAATTTTGTACTTGTTGAATCATATGATGCTTAAGTCCAAAATCGGCGGCTTCGATATTGACGGGGGCAATCGGGCCACCACGTCCGAACATAGTCGGTTGACACAACTCCTCCATCGTACGAAGATCGGGAGGAGGTTGAGGTCCCACCGGAGGTACCTCGTTTTGTTGAGCACGCCCCATCGGCGGGTGTCCCAAATTTTGACCGTTGTTGTTCATTTCCTCAACGTTTGGGAAATTAACACGGTGTGCGTGACGGATAATCCTCTCGAGATTCGATAAAGGTGATAAAAGTTCTTCCGATGAAGAACGGGTGTTCAAACACCAACGAAATCACAAATTTAAAAAGAAAAATCAAAAATCAATTTGAAAAAGGAAAATCTTTTTTGGTTTTTTAAAATTTTTAAACAAAAATTAAAATCACAATATTTTTGGGTTTTTATATAAAAGAAAACTTAAAAACACAATATATAATTTTTTTTCTTTTTCTTTTGTTTTTATATCACAATATTTTTATGATCGATTCGTCACCCGAAATCGTTTCCTTCAAACCTACGTGCAACAAAGTTGTCGATTGTAGAATTTAAAGTAATCCGAAACCGAGTAATTTCACAATCTCTTTTCGCGTTCAAGCTTATTTGGTTTACAACCACCCCCCTTCAACGGAAGACCGAGGATGTTTATTTTATTTTTGGAATTTTTCAAACACTTTAGGAAAAGTGTTTCGTTTTTGTGATTTTTTTTTTTTACTTTTTATATAAGAAAATACGTAAAAGGAAGGTTTTTCAAATCACGATTTTAAAATCGAAAACAAAAATTCACTTTAACCTTCCTTTTTTTCTGCAGCCCCATAGTTACTTTGTGCAACCTGGTCTTGGACTTTCATAAGTCAAATATCCATTTTTAAAAACGTGAAATAAACGAAACACTTTGTGCAACCTGGTAAATAAACGTAAAGTTACTTTGTGCAACCTGGTAAATAAACGAAACAATTTTCAATTTTTTCTCATTATGATCATTAGAGTAAAGTTACTTTGTGCAACCTGGTCTTGGACTTTCATAAGTCAAATATCCATTTTTAACCCATTTTTTTACTAATTTGCTGTCAAAAAAAGTGCCCAACAGCCTGTTAGTTTTTGATTTTTCATTTGTTCGTTATTAATCCTTTTTAGCTAAAAATTGGTTTGATGCTTATTCAGTAGCTTAGCTAGTTGACAGTATTTTTATTTTATTTTTAGAATTTTTTTCTCCTAGCTGTTTATTGCCTCTAACTTGCCCCTGTGTCCATTTTTTCTGCAGCCCCATAGTTTTAGCTTATATTGTGCTTTTTAGCTTATTTTAAACTGCTCATCTGTTCCCTTAATGCTTATTTAGGTCTCCCCTTTATCCCCTAGCTTATTGCAACCCTTAGTATAGCTTATTTAGTCCCTTAGCTTAGCTTTTTAAGTTTTGAAATATCTTATCCTTTAGCTTTAGAGTAAACTGCTGTAACTTTGCTTTTTAATCTACTTATTTAGTAAGTTTTGAAAAAAGTTGTAGTTGAGTAAAATGCTTATTTTTATATGTTTAATTAGTTTGTAAAGAAAAAAATTGAAAAAAAAATATATATGTTTAACAAGAATGGTGCCAAGGGGATTCGAACCCTAGTCACCTAGTTCATGTACATAGCACCCGACTCCCTTTCCATATGCCCTTCCCTTTGTTACTTGTTAACATTTCCCTTTTTTATTTACTTATCCCTTTGTTAGTTTAGCTTAGATTGCTTATCAGCTTTTATTGATGCTTATTTCTGCTTATGCCTAACTGTTTTTCTCCTTTAGAATTTTTCTTAGATAGATATTAGTATTAGTTAATTTCCTGCCAAGTTGAGAATTTCCCTTAATCATTTAGTATTTTTAAAGCATTTAATTAGTTTTTAATTCATAAAAAAGTACAAAAATTATCAAAAAAAAAAAACAAAACAAAACAAAAAAATGTTTTTCTTTAAAATTTTCTTTTTACGTTTAGGAGTTAGGAAAATCATTTTTATACCCGTAGGCCTTTAAGAACTCAAATTTTACTTTTTAAGCCGTCACCGAGCCCGGTAACGGCTAGTTTTCATTTTCTTTTACGTTTTTCAAAATTTTAAGCTACGTTTAGTGGTTTTACAAGTTTTTAAATTCTAAATTCAAATTTGTAGCTTGCATTAGGCAATTTCCCTTTTAGGTTAAGTTTTTATGATTTACGCGTTACGTTTTAGGTTTTATTTACGTTTTAGTTTATTTATGATTCATGTGTTTACGTTATTTGTTTATTTGCATTATTTTGAGTATTTATTTGTTTCATTTAGTTTAGAAATCTCAAAATCTCTATTTAAACCCCATTCAAATCACCCGATCACAAAACGATTCTCGGCTTCGCATTTCACATCTCACACGGACACGACCCGGGGATATCCAATACTCCCGGTATACGTAGTTTGACCTCGTTAGCTATTTCCGGGCTAAAGGTCTTGTCTATTCGTATATGTACTATATTGATCGAATCAAAATTTTGGCACCGATGCCGGGGAGGAGTGAAAGCCGAAACCGTTTCTCATTTTGAAGATTAGTGAATTTGAAGACCCTTCCCCTGGGAAGTTACCGTCTTGCTTTTGTATATATTTTCATATCATAAAAACCCAAAAAGATTTTCTTTTTCAAATTTTGTTTTCCTTTTATCTTAAATTATTTTCCCGTCATATAAATCCAAAAAGAATCTTCGTATCCTCTCTTAAATGGTTAATTCTTATCTTTTCACCCTCTCATTGTTTAATTCTCCACAATGATCGATTTTCCACCATCTCATCTTTTTTTTTTCTTTTATTTATTTATTTTTTTCTTTATTTTTATTATTATTTTTTCTTTTTTATTTTTTTTCTTTCTTTGCTAACGGAGCTTCATGGGGAAATTCCAAGACCTTACATCTTGTGGAAATAAGGATCCAAGGACCGATCTCGAACCGCAGCTTATTTTATACTTATAACTTTAACTTTTGCAACTTTTAAGCAACGTCTCACGTTCATTTTGCATTCTTATTCAGATTCTAAGAAAGTATGCTTGTTCCAAAATTTAAATAAAAATTTGAACTAGTACTCTATATCAAAATTGTATAAAAATTATTTTTGCTTAACAAAACGGTTTTTAACGTTCAAAGATTTGAAAAGAAGCACATTATTAAGTCAAATTAGGAGCTCATGGGAGAAAAATCCATAGATTACTCATATAAGCTCTAAAGAGAACCAACTACTCCACGCTTAGCATTTTCATTTGCACAATTCGTATAAACTTAGCCTAAACGTTAAGGGTAGCAGCTAGATCAACACGCTAGCAGAGTCGGGATTCCCCTTGTTCTAGCCTAATCAAGTCTAAACTTTCATTAATTTCGAAGTATTAATGTATAGCAAATTATTATTTATTGTGCAAGGCATTTCTTTTTCATGCAATTTTTAACTTAAATACGGTAAAAAATTTTAAAATTTTGGTCAAAACGGGGGTACTAGGGACTAATACATGTGAAATTTTTTTGAAAATTGGTCAAATTCACAAGAATTCCCCCCACACTTAGAATTGAATATTGCCCTCAATATTCAACGTACCGGCACTCAGCCGAAACAATTGAACGGAAAAAGGTAATACTACTAGCTAAGTGTGGAAACGAATTCTCGTTTTCACACAAAAGGATTATTAATATATCCCTGGATAAATATTATAAACAAAGATCGGATATTGGGCGGTTGGATTGAAAACAAGCGCAACAATCATCACGATCTACGGGATTCCTGAAAACAAAGGCAAATAACACACAAAGAAGGCAAACAAGTAGAGGAAACTCCCCCACACTTAGTTGTTAGAATAATAGAAAGAAGATAGAATGATAAGCATGGGTTGCCACCCACGAAGCGCTTTGTTTTTGTTAACCGAGTCACGTAGCTTGACTNGATCTACGGGATTCCTGAAAACAAAGGCAAATAACACACAAAGAAGGCAAACAAGTAGAGGAAACTCCCCCACACTTAGTTGTTAGAATAATAGAAAGAAGATAGAATGATAAGCATGGGTTGCCACCCACGAAGCGCTTTGTTTTTGTTAACCGAGTCACGTAGCTTGACTCGTCCCCGAATTCATTGGTCCTTAGGGAAGCAAGTGGAAGAGAAAATCTCCATCGGACTTTCATTCAAGATGTTTGGATAAACATTGAAGCGCGTGAAAGTTCCACTCCGATGAGATATAACCGGCTCAAAAGAAGAAATGGAGATGCCGGGGTCAAAGATGGTATCTTCACTCACAAAGGAGTGAAGAAGAGAAGACGTCACCGGATAGGGGAAGAAAGGAAGAAAGATCTTGATAACGATCAAGATAAGCTCATCATCTTCAAAAGGAAATTTGATATTTTCATCATTAAAGCTTATTTTTTCAAGAAGTGACTCGGGTGGGAGGGTCGGGATTAAATCATCAATAAGAAAATTCTCATAATTGAGAACATCTCCCCCCAGGTCAGGATCTTCCTTAAAATCAAAGAAATCATACTCCGGAGGAGGTATGATATGAGTGAGTTCTTTGGAGAACTTCTCGTGAAGAGAATCAATCATATTATGTGAATCCTGGACCTGGGGTTCCATTTCGGACTCATCACAAGGAATATCGAAGATTGGATTATTTAGAGTAAATTCCAAATCGAAATCNTAGGGGAAGAAAGGAAGAAAGATCTTGATAACGATCAAGATAAGCTCATCATCTTCAAAAGGAAATTTGATATTTTCATCATTAAAGCTTATTTTTTCAAGAAGTGACTCGGGTGGGAGGGTCGGGATTAAATCATCAATAAGAAAATTCTCATAATTGAGAACATCTCCCCCCAGGTCAGGATCTTCCTTAAAATCAAAGAAATCATACTCCGGAGGAGGTATGATATGAGTGAGTTCTTTGGAGAACTTCTCGTGAAGAGAATCAATCATATTATGTGAATCCTGGACCTGGGGTTCCATTTCGGACTCATCACAAGGAATATCGAAGATTGGATTATTTAGAGTAAATTCCAAATCGAAATCAAATAGCGGATTTGTGAAAGTCATATTAAATGTTTCGGAAACCCTTGGAACAAAGTCATCAATATCCTTAGGATGATCGAATTCAACTTCATACAGAGGGTGAGAAAGTGATTTGTCATTTTCTTCATTATTTTCTTCTTCTAAGCTGACGAGCTCAGAAGGTACTTCGTCCACATAATCGATGTCTCCACAAGATAAAGATTCATCATTGTCGGAATCGAAGAACATCTCATTATGATCATTTTCAATGAGATATTTTTAATTTTTCAATTTACCAGGTTGCACAAATCTAATAAACGTGAAATAAACGTAACGTAATAACTAAAAACGTGAAATTAATGCAAATCTAATGCTAGTGATGCAATTTAAATTTTTAAAAACTAAAAATGATAAAAGAAAATTTTTAGAAAAAGAAAATTATTATTTTTGGCTTTTTATTTTTATTTAAGAATTAAAAACTATTTTTGTATTTTTGTTTTATAAAAGAAAATTCAACTAATTAGAAAATAAAAGATTTGATCTACAAATTTAATTTTTAAAAATCTTACTGAACTAAAAACAAATTTTAAAAATAAAAATGAAAATTATTTTTGTCTTTTTATGATTTAATTTGAATTAACAATGACTTAAAATAAAGAAAAATGAAAAACAAATAGCAAAATTAATCAAATAATTCTGAAATTTTTATGGAAAATCTAAATTAATATTCTAAAGCTACTGGAAAAAGAAAATTTTGGAAAATAAGCTGTTAAGTGCTGATTGGGTAAAAAAGCAGTTTGTAATAAGTGCTTATTAATAAGCACTTTGACCAAAAGTGGTCAAAGTTTCACAGAATGCTTTTAGGACATTAATAAGCTCAGTAACACTCAATTTTTACCAAAAAGAAACTCAGAACATGCAATGCTATGTCAAACAGTTTCAAATAAGCTCTATTATAAGCCAAATAAGCACAATTGTGTACTAATAAGCTCAAGACAGCGAGAATAGCTCAAACACCCACAAAGAACCTTAAATGAAGCAAAGGTATCAAGATCACAAGCAAGTTACATCAAATTCATTCAAAAGCAAATCAGCTTATACTGCCTGTTGGGACAGAAAAGGAGAACCAAATAAGCTATCCAAATAAGCACTATCTATGAAACTAAAGGCTGAAACCTAGAGTGTCCTAGCTTGTGAATTTTTTGCCCCCAAGAAAAACACCTATTAGCTACACTAATAAGCTAGATACAAGCTTACAAAGTTGGGCTTGTGGACTGTTTCAGATGAGCAGGGGATTCAAAAGAGCAGATGTCAGGTCCTAATTTAAGATTTTATTGTTATTCTAGATACTCAAGCAACCAAAGATTACAATTCAACAAGCAAAATCTATTTCTAACAATTAATGAAGCCTAGAAATTATCCTAATGTTCTAGCCAATTCTGAACAAGTAAACTTTTGACTTTTTATGTTTTCTGTGACAGTTGACTTTTATGAGTTTTGATTTATCCTAATTAGTCTAATTTGATGTAGTAAGCTAAGATTCAACTAAATTTAACTATCTAAGCTACTTTAGCACTAAAATGAATGATCAAGTAACACCAAATACCACACAGTTAACTGCTATTTAGATTTAGAGAGCAAGTTGACTTATCAATTAATAACTACTGATTTTTTATGTTATAACTATTCTAGTATGACCAAATGTGACCTAAAAATACTAAGTATTACAGCTAAACCACCTAATATCTCAGAGAACAAAGCTGATCCAAACACTACTTAACAAACTATTATAAAATTTTATGAAGCAACTTTGAGANGAAAACTATTCTAAATCCTACTTCACTGCCTTTCAAGGCTACAACCGTGACTACTTATAAAAAAAATTCCTAAGTCTTCTCTCTTTTTTTTTGTCCTCTTCTTGCTGTGTTTGTTTTGTGAGTAGAAAGAGCTTAGGATGCCTCTTTTGTGCTTCCTTGAATCAATTACCACCATCAGATGGCCTTCGAGTAATCACAGCCCTCTAAACTAATTAGGTGCCCAGTTGGTGTCGTGGATTGATGACATGGATGGCAACCCGTGAGTGTTGGGTTGCTTTTGAGGAGGGGTGGAGTGTGGTAGGGTGATGTTGGAGGAGGGTTTAGGGTCTGGTGGGTAAAGGGAGGTCGAAGGAGAAAAGGAGGTGATGTTGGACTGGTATGGTCAAAGGAACAGGAGGGGGCGTTTTTATTAGGGTTTGGGTATGGATTTATAAATTAAGGGTGTGGGCTGATTTTAGTGATGGGCCAAGGGTTGTTAAGGGTTATGGGTTAGTAATGTGTTGGGTTGGGTTTAGTAATAAAGGAAGGGTTTTTGGGCTGAGGTGTTAATAAGGTTAGGGTAGTGTAATGAGTTTATTAAGTGTTGGGTTTGGTTAAATTTGGTTTAAGGTTTATAGCTTACATGATCACAAGGACTAAAATTGTAACTGCTGCAAAGTTAGGGGCCCAGTCTGCCAATATTTCAAACTCACTTCAAGGACTAAATTCGCCAAGTCTTGATTTCCCGGGGTCCATTTGATGATTAATTTCCAAAATAAAGTATTCGGGGGACCTTTGTTGCCACTTTTGAAACTTGAAGGATTAGTTTTGCCAATCTTTGAAACTTGCAATCTAGGGACTAAAAATGTCAATTATGATTCTTGGAGGACTTTAGTTGGATTTTCTTCAAAGTAAATCCTTCGGGGACCATTTCTGACAATTCTGGAAAGTTCAAGGACTGATTTTGACAATTCTTCAAATTTTGCTCGTTTTTCGTCTGTTTTTAATCCTTTGTATCTGAAACACACAAAAACACACTCCAAAGATATTTGTGACATTATTTGACCATTTAGAAGTGTTATTGATCGTTTTGACTCAAAAATTGGACAAAAACATATGTGCAAAATGGCACATATCAGATTCAAAAGAGCAGATGTCAATCTTTGAGTACCAATTCAGATAAGTAAGCAGGTCCCAATTTAAGATTTTATTGTTATTCTAGATACTCAAGCAACCAAAGATTACAATTCAACAAGCAAAATCTATTTCTAACAACTAATGAAGCCTAGAAATTATCCTAATGTTCTAGCCAATTCTGAACAAGTAAACTTTTGACTTTTTATGTTTTCTGTGACAGTTGACTTTTATGAGTTTTGATTTATCCTAATTAGTCTAATTTGATGTAGTAAGCTAAGATTCAACTAAATTTAACTACTTAAGCTACTTTAGCACTAAAATGAATGATCAAGTAACACCAAATACTACACAGTTAACTGCTATTTAGATTTAGAGAGCAAATTGACTTATCAATTAATAACTACTGATTTTTTATGTTATAACTATTCTATTATGACCAAATGTGACCTAAAAATACTAAGTATTACAGCTAAACCACCTAATATCTCAGAGAACAAAGCTGATCCAAACACTACTTAACAAACTGTTATAAAATTTTATGAAGCAACTTTGACATATACTAATCCAAACCACCAAACAAATAGTTATTATGATTAAACAAGTCTTTAGTGAACCAGAATCTCAGCTTTCAGACAACAAATCACCTCAGAACTCAAAATCACAAGTTGATGAGATATGAGCAAATAACACCACAGATTCAATATAAAAATCACACAAATGATCAAGTAAGCTCAAATAACACTAGTATCATAGAATTATCAACTAATGAACATAATCAAACAGTAATTAACAAACTAAAACAGATCTAAACTATATTATGTTGAGTGGAATAGTAAACTAGCAAAGTACTCACAAAGATCTTCTCTCTCAGCTCAAATTGAGAGAGTTCACTATGCTAGCCTATCTTTAAGATAGGCCAAAGCTTCCTTTCCTCCTTGGACTATCTCTCCAAACCAGCAAACATCATGGATCATGAACAGTTTACTTTTGTTGACTTCTTTTGAGATTTTGAGAAAATGATTTTATTTACTTTCTACAAAAACTCACAGAAGCTATGGACAGCTAATATGAGCTTAAACTAATAGAAATCTAGCTTATTGAAGCTAGGTTTTATAATAGAAAACATATTTTTGGTTTTTGTTGAGGTTTTTCTGATTTTTTTTTTTTTGTTTTTGATTTAAGATGTAAACAAATCTAAGTGAACTTTAAAAATATGTAAAACAAGCTTATGCTAAGCTTATGAAACAGTGAAAAATCAGTAACAACTATTTAAACTAAATTGAGAATTTAACTAGAACAAGAGAATTATATAAAAAGTAACTTCAATTTCATTAACTAAAAACTTGATTACACTATTTAACTGAGATTACAATTTGAAAATATAAATTGACAGCATAACACTACATAAAACCTACACACCTATCTCTCCAAATGAAGGGGTATTTATAGTTGAAGATGAGGTGAGTTAGGGTTTTTAGGAAGGTCCTGGAAGTTCTTCAAGTGTGCTTTCTCTATCAAATCGTGTCCATTGATGTCAGCTTCAAAGATAAGCAATGATTTGGACCCTTGGATCATGTGCCATCTGTCACATCACACGGATTGATGACCTGACATTCCTTCTGCACATGTCAGGTGCATCTAGAAGCAATATGGAATGGTCAATTGTACCCTTGATTGCTCTAATTTGATGAATTGGTGCTNGTACTAGTGTAATGGAGTAATGGGGAAGAACAACATTATTACCCCCGTATGTGCTAAATATTTTAAAAGTACTCCAAGTTTTTCAATTATCTTAATTCGAGTCATTAGAATAGTTAATTGTAAAGTTATGTAAAAGTTCAAGTGTAAGGGGAGAACCGAGGCCCCTATGATGTATTATTTTGGATAGTAGGGCAAGAATGTATGCAAATTAAAAAAAAATTGAAAAATCAAGAAAAATACAAAAAAAATGTGAAAAAGAAAAGTAGAAAAAACATACGGACTACCATCCCGTTTCTTTTATGTTTGTTTATGTTTTTGTTACTTTGTTTTTAGCTTAAGATTGAGTCGAGTCTTGGCTTAGCAACATTGTATAGTGCATGTATTTGATCATGATAATTAACTCGCCACCATTAAAATACCGTTTATTCCAACCAAGCCGTGTTTATCATATCCCTACACCTTACGTTACAACCCTTTTGGAAAGCCCCCTTTGATAGTTTATCTTAGGTGCTTACGGCTAGTGGAGGAGTAATTGATCCTCTCCCAAGCCTATGGTAATCTATTTGCTATGACAGGTAGTGAGAGATATTTTCCGTTTTCATTTATGAGATATAATTCTATGACACTTGAGAGATGAGAGTATCGAAACACTATCTGTGAGGTGCTAGTGTATGATTTCCGTGCTTATTATGATTAGGATCGAATAACTATTTGTTGTAATTACTTTTATATTTGTGTTAAATGACCCCTAACTCATATTTTGATTGGAATAAAAGCTCATTTGCTTGAGGACAAGCAAATCCCAAGTGAAGGGTATTTGATGAGACGAAAAGTGTGCCCGTTTTAAGGGGTCGTTTAAGCCCTAATTCGAGTAAATGTGATCAAATATTGCCCTAAATCGTTCCTTTTGTCATTTTAGGTACTTTTGAGAAGAATTCTGGAAAACATGCTAATTTGGACGTTTTTTGAGCATAAAAGTGAAGAAAACGACAAAGTCTCAAAAGAAGCTAGAAAACCTTCCTGACGGCGTCAGAGTCACAAGGTGACGACGTCAGCGAACATTGACAAACGAGTAGTATCAGATTACACTAGACGCCCTATNACTATTCCCTGTGAGAGAACGATCAATCCCCCGTACTTACCACTACACTATACTACACCGACCAGGTACACTGCCTGGTGGGATTGCAAGCTTCTCAAGATCCCTTGAGAGGTAAAACCTGTTGCGTGGTCGCAATCCCACGTCATCATTATCATAGTTTAATTAGTTGGATGTGGATTCATTTGAGTAACTTGTTAGAATAGATAAGAATGAGGTTCATCAGTGTATATTTGAATTTCTTTTATTTGGTTCATCAATTAACAGATGATGATATTCCAAACACCGGAACTGATGATGATATTCAAAGGACCGAATCTGATGAAAACATCGAAATGGTTGATCCAATGATGGGGACCAATCAAACATCTGAAAATAGAAATGATGAACCGACATCCTCAACTATTAAGCTCACCCAACAACAGTTATCAGAAATGATATTAGAGTTTCAAGGGGAGTATTTCCAATTCAAATCAGCTGAGGTAAAAATCTTTGGACTTACTTTCTGTTTAGATAGTCCAAGAAGGCTTACTTTCTTATTTATCACTTTACCATCTTCCGATTTACTTTTGAAATTTAGATCTTATTTGCGCCTAAAGACTTATTTGATTATATTAATGACAGGAATTCAATAACTCACTGAGGAACATGTTATCCTTATTTCAAGAAATGAAAATTAGTATTGATGACATGCTAAGGGCTGGATTGGAGAAACACCCCGGAAATGAATCATTGTTGGAAGTCCAGGACTGGATGAACAAGTTGGTGAATAGGACAACTTCTGAGAGTTCACAAAAGGAAGACGAGAGTTCACAAATGTTGATGATAACGATGGGTGATGATAAGGATGGATCCAAGGCCAAGGAAGCATCTATAGAAACAGATGAACCTCAACCGGACAAACCGACAGAGCCAACGTGATGAGTGTGTAAATACTCATCATTTTTGTCCCATTTAAACTACAAAAACAGCTGAAAACACACAGATATGCCTTAAAATACTGCAAATATCCTTGGATTGTGTTTTTATATGTTTCAGGTACAAAAGGATTGAAAACAGATGAAAAACGAGCAAAGTTTGCAGAATTGGCAAATTCAGTCCCTCAACTTTCAAGAATTGTAAAAAATGGTCCCTGTAAGATTTATTTTGAAGAAAAGTAAACAATAGTCCCCCAGGAATCAAGGAATGACATTTCTGGTCCTTGGATTGCAAATTTCAACAATTGGCAAAAACGGCCCCTCAAGTTTCAAGTTTGGCAGAAATAGTCTCTGGATATTTATTTTTGGAGTTTAATCAACAAACACCCTTGGGAAATCAAAAGTTAGCATATTTAACCCTTGGAATAATTTTGGGAAGTTGGCAAAATTGGTCCCTTCAATTTTCAGATTTACATAATTGGTCCTTGTACTTACTAGCTAAACCAAACGGACCTTGTGTTATTTACTAACCCAAAACCAATAACAAAACCTACCCAAAACTTAACCAACCCACACTCCCTTGGCCCAATCACCTCCCAGGCCCAATTGCTTAACCAAAACCCACCCTTTTTATTAATAAAACCGGGGTCAAACCTCCCCGGTCAAACCTCTCACCCTTTATCCTTTCCCTCCACCTTCCCCACTTGCCTGCATCACCTCTGCCACACTCCAACCTCCATCACCTCTGCCCAACTTCCCACTCCATGTTCCCCATTCCAAACACTAGAAACAAAATGCATTTAATGTTCCCAAATTTCTCCAAGTTATCAGTTAGTGGGTGTGGAAACTTTTGGCGCCAAAAATCCTATTCAACGGTTGAGATCATTTTATCCCAAACCAATGGCCCAGATAAGTGGGAAAGACACAGAGGACCATTCTAAAGCTAATTCCACTCTATAAAGGAAGAAAGAAGGATAGAGGAAGAAAGTGGTAGTTAACTAGAGTAGTTTAGTGTCATTATTAGTGTAACTTAAATTCTAGTTGTAATTTTTAGTTTAAAAGGATTGTAATCTTCAATTTCAGTGTAATTTTAACTTTATTTAACTTTAATTTCAAGTTTTCTTTTGTGAATTCAGATTTGGCATTTCTAAAGTAAAATTGATAATTTTATTTAATTAATGTTGAAAGTTGTTAAATCTGTTCCCTTTAGCTCAATTTAACTTTCTAATAAGCTTTTATAAGCTTTCTAAAAATACCATAAATACCTCATAAATAGTTGAAAAAATACCATTTGGTATTTATAATAATTTAAATTAGTTTAAATTAATTAATAATTAGTTTTTAATTAATAATAATTAATCAAATAGACAAATAAATATTTTCTTTTTCCTAAAATTTTCTTTTATCATTTGGATTCCAAAAATATAATTTTCATATCCGTAGGATTTTTATTGCTCTCGTTCGACTTTTTATTTTGTACGTTTACGTTTATTTTTAATTTAAACGTACGTTTTTAAGTTTTTAAACGTTTTTAAATAATTTGATTTCACGTGTTTGTTGATATTTTTCATTTGAGTCATTTTTCACTCTTAATTCCTTAGTGTAATCACTTTTATCCCTTTCCCATTCATAATCACCCGATCACAGATCCGTTTTAATACCTTTACGCACCTCGTTAGGACTTAACGACCCAGGGAAACACTATATTCCAGGGAGATTTGTCCTAAGCTGTTTGGCCTTGTTCTGCGTAGAACGAATTTGCAGATTAGTGATTCTGAATATACACTCTTTGTATATTTACCATCCTTGTTCATATTTTCATAAAAACAAAACAATTCGTGAAGTTAATTCGTTTGACGGATCGATTACCAAAAACATCGTATTCAGTTTTCAACAAACACAAAAAACCCAAAAATATTTTCCTTCTTATTTTTACAAAATGTTTTTCAAAAACTCCAAAAATATTCACCTTTACCCTCTTACCTTTTTGATTCTTTATCCCTTACCCTCTGTAACCATTTGATTCTTTCTATGTCTTATCCTCACCATCTTGGTTGTCAATGGTGTGGTGGCCCTCATAATGGTGGTAATTGTCCCAGCTGTAGCATGGTAGAGTCAGGAAATGGGTCTGTTTATAACCAGGATCCCTATTCTTACCATGACACAACTGATTTATTCCACCAGCCACCAAACCATGAGATACTGACATACTCGTGTGAATTTTGTAAAGGTCCTCACCAAGTATTTGAGTGTCAAACTAGAAACACGTTTGTCTATGAACAGTTTTCTGATAACACTCAGAATTTTGGAAATGACCAATATCCATGTTATTCACCAAACCAGTCACAACAATCATATTGTTGTGAGTACTGTGAAGGTCCACACTTCAGCTCTGATTGTCAAACAAGGAATCCATTTCCTTGTAACAATTACGACTATTCGTATCATGACCAACCCCCACAGTACCAAATGATTCAAACAACTCCTCAAATCCCGCAAGACCTTTGTCTAGAGGCTCTTGAGATATTGAAAGAACTTAAGGAGGAGTTGGTTAATATATTGTTTCAAAATTCTCGTGAGAAATCTATTGCAGAATTACTTGCAGAAGAACGAGATGCTAGAAACGAAAAGAGCATGGAGGAATTATTAGTTGAAGAACAAGCGGCTAAAACACGTGCCATATTTCGCAATGCTGCTCTTCTCAATGATGATGATAGTGATGATGAAGATACCCTTGATATTCTTCAATTTTATAAGGGTTCATCAACTTCATTAGTTGCAATTCCATCCATGGAAAATCAGGGAGAAAAGAATGTGACGGAATTACTAGCAGTAGATCAAATGGAACTTGTAGAATCCATGAATGCTAGTCCTTCTCAACTCCATCAATCTGTTGTTATCACACCCGAAGTTCCCACTAACTCTCTTAGCATGGGGGACCAGCATCTTAGTACTATTCCTAAAAAGGAATCGGATGAATTCATAAAGTCTAGTGTTGAGAACCTTGTCCCAATCCCAAGTGAGTCACGGGGAATTTTTGATCATGTGTGTGATTTTCCTTCCCTTCTTGAGTGTTCAAAAGATCATTTTGAGACTTTCTCTGATTTTAGCGAAGATTGTGCATCTTATGGAGACATCGAGTATGTTGAGGCATCACTTCCACATTCTGATGTTGATCCTCTTCTCGAGGAGTTCAGCGATGAACTCACTCACATCAATCCACTTCCATCGGGAAGTGACAATGATCTCTTTGATTTCGAAGCCAATCTAGGAGAAATTGAAAGTCTTTTATATCATGATCAAACACTCAATTCTTATCCCAACATCGAGCTTAGTAATTCACATAGTGATGAAAATTCTTTATCTTATGGAGACATCAATTATGTGGAGGAATTGCCTTCTGAGCTCGTCAGCCTAGAAGAGAATGTTAATCACCTTGTTTCTAAAACTTTCAATACGGTTATCACCAATCCTCTGTTTGAATACAAATCTGAATTCACTTTAATTTATGATAATCCAATCTTTGATATTCAGAACGAGGAAAGTAATGAGTCCGTAACGGAACAAGAGTTCACATATTCACATCATGTGATAGATTCTCTTCACGAGGAATTCTCCGATGAACGCACTCATATCATGACTCCTCCGGAGTATGATGGCAAGAAAAATCATGATCGGGGGGAAAGGTTCTCAATCATGAGAATTTGCATTTTGATGACAAATTTTCTCACCCTCCCACCCGGGATGTTTTCAAAACCAAAGAGCTTAACCGATAAAATCCAAATTAGTGCAACTCCACTTAATCTTGAGGATGAAGATCTTGTCATGATTGTTATCATGACCTTCTTCCTTTTCTTCACGTATCCCGTCACTTCCCCTCTTCTCAACTCATTTGGGAATGAGGATACCATCTTTGACCCCGGCATCATCGCTTATAGTTTCTACTATTTTAAGCCGGGTATATCTCATCGGTGTGGAACTTTTACATACTTCAATGTTTATCCAAACATTTTGAACGAAAATCCGATGGAGATTGTCTCTTCCACTTGCTTCCCCAAGAACCAATAAATTCGAGGTCGAGTCAGGCTAGTGACTCGGTGAACAAAAACATTAGCACCATATGGTGACAACCCATGTTTCTGTCTTCTTTCTATTTTCTAACACTAAGTGTGGGGGAGTTTCTATTGCTATTATTTGCCATGTTGTGTTTGCTCATGTTTTCAGGTTTCCCTTGGATCGTGATGATTGACGCGCCTGTTTTCAATCCAGCCGCCCAATATCCTATCCTTTTGCTAACGATTATTCAGGGATAACTTATAAACCTTTTTTGTGAAAAAAGATTTCCTTCATACTCTTAGCTAGTAATGTTGCCTTTTTACGTTCAAAGAGTCGGCATAATAGCCGGGACTTTGAATATTGAGGGCAATATTCAATTCTAAGTGTTGGGGGGGGGGGAATTCTGGCGAATTTGATCACATGTGTACCTTCTAGTTCCCTAGTACCCCCGTTTTTGGCAAAATTTTAAATTTTTCAATAAAAAAAGTGCTTTGCACACAAAAAAATGATAAAAAGTATAAAAACACAAAAATAAAATAAATTGTTTAGTCTTGATTAGGCTAGAACAAGGGGAATCCTGACTCTACCAAAGTGTTGATCTGGCTGCTTCCTTAACTTTTAGGCTAAGTTTTTACGAATTGTGCAAATGAAAATGCAAAGCGTAGAGTAGTTGGTTCTCTTTAGAGCTTATATCAGTAATCTACGGCTTTTTCTCCCAGTAGCTCCTAATCTGACTTAAATGCGTGCTGTTTTCAAACTTTTGACCATCAAAATTGTTTTGTTTTTTAAACAAGTTTTTATGCAACGTTAAAGTTCAAATTTTTATTTAAATTTTGGAACAAGCATAATTTTCATAAAAATTGAATAATATTGCAAAATAAAGTGAGTAAAATTGCTGAATGATGCAAATGTGAAAAGTTAAGTATGTTATGTTATATAAAAAAAATGATGATGAAAGAATATGAAAAGAAAGAAAAAAAATGAAAAAATGAGAAAATTGTATATATAGAAAAGATGTGTTGAATAGAATTAAAATGTATAAATAAATGAAACTTGCTTTTTCTTAAATCTAAATCGAAGGTTGAACTAGTATTCGTTGATTTTGTGTAAAGATTAGCGGTAATTTAGAGATTGTGGTTCAAGTAACTTCTTACATTAATATAAGTACTTCTGCATCAAATTCATGTTCTAAAACAGTCAATCTCTTTGAAAAAGTTAAAATCAGTGTCATATAGGGGTGTTTGGATCAGTCACATTCACTGTGATTGAGGTTGAATTGGTCATAGTTTTTAGTTCATTCAGAGTACTTTAGGTTCAATTAGGTCACATAAAGCATAAAAACCAGTCCTTATTTGTTGAATAGTCAAAATCTCTTTTAATCTTGCTTATTAGTCTCACTGTTGAGATTTTTGATAGCATACTCATCATATTAGTTCATTAGTTGCTTATATAGCTTAATATCATCTCACTTTAGCTTATTATTGCATATTCAGTAAGTAAAATAGGATCATATCTCACCAAAGTCAAACTAAGTGTTCTAATCAAAAAGTCAAAACTGCATAAGTTTTTCAGTTTTGCAATGTTTGCATGTGTTGTGCCCTGCACCAGTTAGTTTGGCCATAAGCTACTTTTCCTAGGCTTGTAGATTGTTTATTAGTGATCCTTAGTCTATGTTTTTTGTTGTTTTAGAAACCTCACAATGCCATGTTTCTATGCTTATGCTTATTTTTCAGTCTTGTGCTTATCTAAGTGCTTAATTTGGTCTCTCAAATCTGCCTCACCACATCATTTACACTGAGTCATCAGTGTTAATTGCACAAGTTCATAAGCTCCTTGTGAGCTTATGGGTGGGACCCACAGTGTGTACTTGGGCTTTTTGGGAAGCCATTAGACCTAGCTTGAAGGTTCAAGGCTTAGTTTTAGCTTCTGAGCTTATTTGATAAGCTAGTTTTAGTCCTGCAACTTGTCCCATTTTATCCTACACTGACCCATTCAGTGTATTTGTAGCCTTTTCACAAGCTTCTCATAAGCTCATTTGTGGGCCCCATCCAGTGAGATTTGGCTTTTTGGAAAGCTCTCCAGTCCAACTTGCTAATTTCAGGCTTTTCTTTGGCTTAATAGCTTATTTGATAAGCTAAATCTAGCCTCCAAAAGCCCTGCAGGCCTGTTTGGTTCACAGTGTATTTTGGATTTGCTTATTTGCTTATTTGAAGCTTTTCAGTGAATTTTATTGTACCATTTAGCTTATTTCCTGTCCCTTTTACTTATTTGCATCTTATTTTACTTCTGTTTTCTTTTGTATAGCTTATTTGATAGCTTGTTTGAGCTTAAAACATCACCTTGAGCTTAAAAACTCAACTGATAAGCTCATAAGCTCTCACTGAGCTTATTTTTAAGTTCTAAATTGTTTGTCTTTATTAAAGTTACTTAACTTTAGTAGTTAAATAGTTTTGTAAAAAGAAAATCAGAAAATCATCAATATAAAATAAGTGATAGCTTCTATTTAAGCCATTTGGCTTATTTTTCTGCTTTTTCAAAAAGCACTTCCCAATTTTATATTTTTCCTAGGTTCCTGTTATCTTATAGTATTTGTATAAAAATTTTCATAATTATCTCTTTTCTTAGTATTTATAATAATTAATATTAATTTAATTAGTTTTAATTGAAAAATCAAAAATAAAATCCATTACTTTTTATTTTTAGTCTCTAGCATCTTTTTATATTTTTTATAGCTCTTGTTAATTATAAAGTATTTTCAGAAAAAGTTTCATAATTATTACTGTTCATTTTCTATTTTATTAATTAATCTAGTTTAATTAGCTTTTAATTAATCATAAGTAAATAATTTCTAAAATAGTTTAATTATAAGTTTTATAAAGTTTTTATAATTTTGTAGGATTCCTGTGATGATTAATTAGTTTTATAAAAAGTTTCATAATTATCTAAATCACTTTAGTATTTTAAGTAATTTAAATTAACTTAAATAAGTAATTAAATAGGTTTTAATTAATAACTAATATTAAATAATTAAAAAAATCAAAAATATTTTTCTTTTTCTTAAAATTTTCTTTTATCATTAGGTTTGTAAAAAAGTAATTTCCATATCCGTAGGATTTTTATTGCTCTCGTTTCACTTTTTATTTTGTACGTTTACGTTTATTTTTAATTTAAACGTACGTTTTTAAGTTTTTAAACGTTTTTAAATAATTTGATTTCACATGTTTGTTGATATTTTTCATTTGAGTCATTTTTCACTCTTAATTCCTTAGTGTAATCACTTTTATCCCTTTCCCATTCATAATCACCTGATCACAGATCCGTTTTAATACCTTTACGCACCTCGTTGGGACTTAACGACCCAGGAAAACACTATATTCCAGGGAGATTTGGCCTAAGCTGTTTGACCTTTTGACCATTTACCTTGGTCAATATTGTCTGACTGTTTGGAGCCAATCACCACATTAACTCAATTGTTCTTGGATCCAGCCTTTATGGAAGAATTTGAAAAGATTGAACGTCAACAACCGGTAATAAAAATCAACCTTTACCTTATAATTGATGAACCTCAACCATTTTGTACCTTGTTGACGAACTTATTTTGTACCTTGTTGATGAACTTCTTTTGTACCTTGTTGATGAACCTTTACCTGAAAACAGATGCCAAAGCCAGAATTCCCAATATTCAACCCGGAGCAATTTCAGAATAAGGCTTTGGTTTTGTATGAAGAGAAGCAAGATCTCGAGCAGATCTTGGATGAGTTGATCAAAAAGACATCTTTCTTGCACACATCGCCAGGATTATTGAGCGAGAAAATTGATGACAGTGCTTTGAAAAGAATTCAAGAGGAAGCTTCAGAAATGAAGAAAACAGGAGTAAAATGGATAAAGTATTCACCACAAGATCAAGAAAAACCAAAGATGATAACACCCATATCGTGGCTCCACCATCACCAGAAGAAAAAGTAACATTGAATGAAGTCAATGTTAATGAAGCAGTAGATGAAAGATTTTACCACGCCACTTAATTCATTCAACACAATCGCTCAAAAGCTTAAAATACCTGAAACGGCGAAGAATATTAGTGAAGGTAAAGAAGGCTTGGTGAATATAAGAGAAAAGAGAAAAGTCAAGCCTTCTGAATCTCTAAAATCTCCGTATTTTCAAAGAGTGGTTGTGATGAAGAACAAAGTACATGACAATGAAAAAAAGGTGGCTGATACAATTTTTCGCTGCAAGAGGAGATCTTGAGTAAGTATTAAGTTCATCAATTTAAAAATCATAGCCCTTAATCAGTAGTATTTTTTTTCTAAAATATTATCTTAAAATGAAATTTCAGTGATGTGTTATTTCATTCATTCTTTGTTGACAGTCAAAGAATCCACTTTGAAAGCTTCAAAGAAGGGAATGAAGTCAGTGCAGGAATGATTGATATGTGGGCATGTGTACTTAACCAAGCTGAACAGAAAAGGAGCACAGGATCATTGAAGAAGCTATATTGCTACACATCAATTAATGTAAGTTACAAATTATTTTATGTTAACAGAATTATCATTTTGTTACGTAAAATTTTACAAGTAAAATTTGATGAACTTGAAAAAATTTGATGAAACTGAAAAGAACTTTGTTCAATTTGATGAACCTGAACAGAATTATCAGTTTCTTATGTAAAATTTTATAAATAAAATTTGATGAACCTGAAAAAATTTGATTAACCTGAAAAAATTTGATGAACCTGAAAAGAACTTTGTAATATTTGAAATATGTTTACATACGATTTAACTTAACCTATATTGATGCACCACAGTCAGCAGAAATGGAGAAAAGGAATCTTAACTCGAAAGATAACAAGTCAAAGTTTGAGGAGGAAATGACGAATCTATTGTTCATCTCTGTTTATCAATCTATCAAAGACATTGACCTGGTAAGCACTTTTATTTTACTAGTTTGTATGAGATAAAAAACTATTGAACTTATACGCAATTGTAAAATTTAACACTATGTTTAATAGATGCTTTTCCCGATGATGCTCGCTGACGAACACTACTATATCGTTTGTTTCAACTTGAAAGAACGTCAAATACATATTCTAGACAACATAAACGTCAAAGACTCAATCAAAAATAGATATGGGAAAAAGTTTGCTCATTTGGTAAGAATTTTATTTTTATAGTAAATGTATGTTCATCAATGTAGATAAATTGAAGCTCATTGTTTTTAATTTATTATTACAGAGATATCTCTTTATAAAGTACTTGAAAGATAATGGGTATCCACATTATCAAGAACTGGACGAATACAAAGTAGCTAATCTGAAAATGTCATGGCAAACAAGCAACAATTATATTGATTGTGGAATTTTCGCCATGAGGCACATGGAAACGTATTCAGGAAAGAAGGACTTTGATGCTGGGTTTGTACCAGAAGGAAAAGAACAAAAGAAACAAATAGAAGACTTGAGAAAGAAGTACATGACAAAGATTCTGTTGTCCGAATTTAACGAGAATGTACATGTACTGGAGAGCGAGATTGAAGATTATCATCGTTTAACTCTGAAGGAAAAGAAAATGCTCCAGGACAAGTCAGCAAAGAATATTGCAAATCGTGCCAGCGAGTATTTCGAAAACCAAGCAAGTGCTCTTCTAAAGAAGAAGAAGAAGTGAAAACAATCACGTAATTCTAGTTTGTCATGGCTAAATAGTTTGCAGTAGTAATCTAATCTAATTGATGAATGTTTGGAATATTTACTTGCTTCGTATGGTTAAAATAGTTTGCAGTAGTAACGGTTTTTGTTGGCAAGTGATTTTTGATTTCCAGAACAATCTAATGTAATTGGTGAATGTTTTAGTATAAATATTAGTTTTTTAAGTTCATAACAAGTTATTTTGGTTGGTTGGTATGGTCAAGTTATTTTAGGTTAACAAAATTATCAGTTTGTTATGCAAAATTTTATAAGCAAAATTTGATGAACCTGAAAAAATTTGATGATCCTAGAAAGAACTTTGTTCGATTTGATGAACCTGGACACAATTATCAGTTTGTTATGTAAAATTTTATAAGTAAAATTTGATGAACCTGAAAAAATTTTATGAACATCTCTTAAGTAAAATTTTATAAGTAATAATTGATGAACCTGAAAAGAACTTTGTTCAATTTGATGAACCTGAAAAAAATTGATGAACCTGAAAAGAACTTAAGTAAAATTTGATGAACTTGGATAAATTTGATAAACATCTATTAAAAATTGATGAACCTGAAAAATTCATTTATTTGTCTAACAGAAAACATCAAAGTTACTTTGATGATTATCACACAAAAAAAAGAAAAAAAAAAGAAAAAAAGAAAAAAACTACATTTATTTATCTAACAGACAACTAAGAAACTACACAAGCATTCTTCTCAGCCATTCTCGCCTTCTTAGCAGCCAATACACAAGCATTCTTCTCAGCCAATCTCTCCTTTTGCTTCATCTCCCTCACAGCAGCCTTATCACTAGCCTTCTTAGCAGTAACTTGAGCTCTGATGGCATTGCACTTCGCTTGATTAAGATCGTTCATGCTAGATTTGCAGATTCTACAGTTCTTCCTATGCTTCCCACTTGGATTAATTGAACGCTCAATACTGTTCTTAATTCTTTTTCGCGAACCCTTAGTAATAACCTATTTTGAACCATAAACATCACAATAACAATTGGATGATCAGAAAAAATGTTGAACAATTGAACCTATCATAACTGATGAAAAATTGAAAGCTAATAACCCTAAAATAACTGATGAACCTATTTTAAAAATAGAAATAGATTAACATCTGATAAAAAAAATCCGTACTAACCTGCTTAGGAACATTTACAATTATCTCTTCCGGTTGCGACATACCAAGAATTGAAGCAATCCTATCTCGCTTATTAGTCTTTTTAGGAATAGGAACGTCAACATCTGCCTTTGCCATTAACTGAACCTGATGATCTCTAAACTTTTGCAGCAGCTCAGGTTCATTTGCATAACGATTCATACAATACTCAACTGATCTGAATATCTCACGCAAGATAATATCAGGACTGTCAGCAATGGCTTGAATGACGGATGGAGGTGGTAATGAATCTTGTGACCAACGCCTAAGCACGTATTTCCTTGGAAAATTTTTAACCTTTGACAACCGAATAACATAAAAGATATGACGACATAAGAGTCCATATGACTCAAAACGTTTGCACGTACACTGATAAAACTCCTCAGATGGTTTACACAAGACCTGAAAAAAAA
>LBNU01006870.1:2055-42289 GCA_014162995.1 Artemisia annua
TGAGGAGTTTGAACACCTCGATTTGGTTGCTTGCCATTTATCTTTGAATTGATGAAATTCTGAGTATGTGTTTAAATAAAATGCATGACTGATAGGTTGCTTTTATAGCGGTATTATTAAGTAAAAACTCAAAAGATAATATTTAAGTAGCAAAGTGGGAATATTTATCTGATAGTTAGTTAGAAGTAGTGTCTAATATCCCACTTATTTTGCTTGCAGTTTTGAACTCTTATTTTTGAGAATAAATTTGAAAAACGTGCGGAATTTAATAGAATGAGATATCACGTGCATGCACATGAGTTGGCAAATGAATTTATGTGGCTGAGATCTTTTCAAGTAGCAATCGTGTGGATATAAATGCCTGCCATGTCATCTTTTTTTCTCCGTGCTATGTCAACAATAAAGAAGTATAATAAGTGTACTCTCCATTAAATGCACCTCCAACTGCACTCTCCATTAAATGCACCTCCATTAAACTCTGCACCTAACTCTCCATAAAACCTCCTCCTCCATTAAACTCCACACCCTTAACTCTCCACTTATACATCTCCATCTTTGTTTCGAATTTAATCAGCATGTATGGATATTCATTAATTATCACATTATCTCATCTTTATTTCGAATTTAATTTTCATTTTCTCATTCTTTTTCAATGTTAACATAGTTTGTTGTTTTATTTGTGATAGACTGAGAAGGCTTTTTTGAAGCAGCCCAAGGTCTTTCTTTGGTAAGATATATATACTATTGGCTTGGACGGAACTTAGAAGGGACCGAGGGGGGCTGTGGCCCCCCTAAAATTTTTGACCTTATGTATATTATATACTCTTTTATATAGGGTTTTAGTCATTTTTATACAAAATTTTTAGCGTAGTGTATATCGGCCCCCCTAACAAAGATACTTTTCAAGTTGGCCCCCCCACCAACGGTGTTCAAGTTACGTCCGTGACTATTGGGTTTCTTATGTTACTGATTCGATTAGATATACTGAGAAGGCTTTTTTCATTTTTAATAATTTTTAGTTATATTGTTAGTTATAAGAAGATAATGTTGTAGCTTCTCATGTTACTAATTTGATTACATTAGGTTAGCGTATTATGTGAATACTTGAGCCATAGATTAGAACTTTTTTGCGCAGTGGAGTAGGATAAAGTATGTATCTGTACATTTTTTGTTTATCAGCGTGCTAGAATGTCTGCAGCCTAATATTATTGTTGCTGCCTGATGTCTTCTTCCCAAACTCGTTACTGTTTGNACAGTTTGTAATTGGTTTCTTTGTGAATTAAAAGTAATAAGTATTATCGGTCAAAAATTTGGTGCCTTACTAGCATCTGCATGTTTTAGAAGACTATGTTATTTTGTTCTGAAAAAGTTTGGTATTTCGTCACCTAATAGATTAACAGCTGTTTACCTGTGTCCTTTTAGGAAAACTCTGCACTACTCTCTACATGGGTGTTCATATCTGGCACTTGATCCAAAAATGGCGGGGCAAAATTTGGTCGGTAGTTTGGTTTGATTCACGAGAACCTTTTTAGTATTTCCTTCCGATTCCTTTAGTTTAATATGACTACAAACGCTTCTCATTACCTCTTCTTGTGTATGTAGGAGAGCAAAGTTTGTCACTCTGTATCTTGGGGAAAGCGGAACCGAAATGGTGCAACAATTTTTTTTGTTGCGAGCTGATGAATATGACGATGATGTCGGTATGATATTTACATCTTGTTACTGATTTTATTTTGCTTGTTCAGTGCTGGTATTGTTAAATTTTTTATGCGTTTACAGATTTTATATGGGTTAACTTTTGCTAACGTGAAGACGGTTTGAAAATTTTGACTACATTTACTTTTGTTTTTCAAGGTGCGGTTTGGAATGACCTTGTCTTGGGTGGAATGGACTAATCGGTAAGTAAGTTTCATGGCTTAAGTACAGTTTTGATTGAAAGTTACTTCATGAATTTGAAGTTATAAAAAATTCGTCAAAAGCTTTTACCTGGTGTAATTATGCTTTCCGGTTTAAAAGGTTGGCGCTTTATAAGCAGTTCGTGTTTTAAAGTTAGATTGAACCCTATTTTTTACGCATCAAAATTCGAAACCATCTATAAATCACTATTTTTTGGAGGGCACCAAGTCATTGAGTGAAGATCAAGTCATTGGCGAACCAAGCAGGATGTTTTACTCCTAAAAACTCGCGCACAACGTATGCGAGTTTCACTCTTTTCATCTCTCCCTCTTCTATATCCAAAAGTTACAAAACCTTAATCGAGTCCTTTGATCCCAAGGGTGGTCATGCCTGTTGTCCCAAAGTTCCTGTCGTGTATGTTTATGTATGGATCGATGTGTGAATAGAAATCAGAATTGCAAACAATATAAACAAGATAACTTATATTTTTCTAACCATTGTAATGTTACAGGAATTCTAATATTTATACTAAGCGAATGGTCACGTTTGAACCATCGCATCTGTTCACATAAAGGGTGCGTCCCTTGGTTCTGTTTGGTTCGAATGGGTGTGATCAAAGGGTCACAACCCTTCGCTAATGCTGCCAGAATTTGAGGCAGTTACAAACTTTCAATTCTACTAGTTTGGTCCTTCTATTTTCTAGAAAGTAATATCGAGATTATATAACTTGGTTCACAATGCCAGCTGAAAGATTGATTATGGTTGTTGCAGTGAGCATGTTTTCAGCACGTTACTTACCAAATTATATTAGAGATACGAGTCTTCATAACATCACGACGCCAAGCATTCGATCATATATCTGAATTTCCGTGTAACCCGAGTCCACTGACATAATGAACACCTTCAATACTAAACGAGGTTTCTGCAATGTGAGTCGCAAAAAGAACCTTCCTTACCACACAACCATCCGAAGATGGAGAAGATTTGTACATCTTAGGAGGGGTACTTAAAGATGAGTGCAATCTAAAAAGTTCTACTGAGCTCATACGCTTCCCTCTGAGTTGTAAAGACACGTTTATCTTAGGGAGTTTTTTTGACAAAGTCTTCGTACATCATTTCAACATCACTTTCACATGGCAGAAACACGACGATGTTTCCGCTAGTTCCACAAGTAGTGTCGAGCAATTCTTCAAGCTTATTTGAAGTTTATGGACTAATGCTCTTCTTGCCTTATTAAAGAAAGCCCTGCAAATGAGGGATGATCTTCAAGCTGTCATCATCACTTCAGTTGGTGAATTCAGGAAGTTTAAGTTGTATTTCAATGCGTTTTCCGTTACATATAATCGAATATATGAAACAGAAGAGTCTTTAGAAGAGAATTGCATTACGAATTATTATGATGCAACTTCAAATAAGTTTGAAGAATTGCTCGACGCTACTTGTGGAACTGGCGGAAACATCGTCGTGTTTCTGCCATGTAAAAGTGATGTTGAAATGATGTATGAAGACTTTGTCAAAAAACTCCCTAAGATAAATGTGTCTTTACAACTCAGAGGGAAGCGTATGGGCTCAGTAGAACTTTTTAGATTGCATTCATCTTTAAGTACCCCTCCTAAGATGTACAAATCTGCTCCATCTTCGGATGGTTGTGTGGTAAGGAAGGTTTTTTTTGCGACTCACATTGCAGAAACCTCGTTTAGTATTGAAGGTGTTCAATATTTCGTGGACTAGGGTTACACCGAAATTCAGATATATGATCTATATCTAATGCTTGGCGTCGAGTATGTTATGAAGACTCGTATCTCTATGATAATTTGCGTTCGAAGAACCTCACTTGGAGGCAGCTTTGATAAGCCATTGAAATGCTACATAATGTATACTGAAGATGTATGGAAAGCACTTGAGCAGCGTATATCCCCGCCTTTTGGTAGGTGCAAGCTCCATTGCGTTGTCTGTTTGCTGAAAAAGGTCTTAGATAGGATGTTCAGAAGTTTCAGTTTTTAAAACCTCCGGATTCTGCAAATCTGGAATCATCTATATCCGATTTGACAAAATTAGGAGCTTTAGATGCATCTGGACAGTTGACGGAATTGGGATATAAAATATGCAAATTCCCATTAGAGCCCCCTGTTGCAGTGATTGTCATAGCAGGGCATGTGTTGGGATGTTTGGATGGAGCTATAACTGTAGCTTCAATGCTTCTAGGTACAAATATATACATGTTATATATATGTTCATTACTTGTGATAGGCGATTCTGATGACAAATGGTGTGAGAAAAATTACCTTCATCAGGCAGCACTTGAACGTGGGAAAGCTCTTAAAGAAAAAATTGCTTCAATTGCAATGCAACTAGACCTTTATAATGATGCTTGCAGCAATGATTACGAAAGTAATGTCAAAAAGGCCATTTTGCAAGGGTATTTTACTAACGTCGCCAAACTTGAAAGTTGTGGGCACTATACCACAAAGAAAGGGGAAAAGGTTCTGTCTTGTTCTTTAAACTAGCTATATGAATAAAATAATGTCATTTTTCTCATTTTCAACGCGTTATGTTCTTATTCTATATTTCAATTTGCAGATTAATCCGCATCCATCGAGTTCACTGGAGCAAAAGCCCTCGTATGTCATGTTCAGTAACTACGTACCCACAGCAACACGTGACTTCATACAGATTGTCTCAGATATTGATCCAGACTGGTTAGTCATCTTTACAAACAATTCTCTCTCTCTCTCTCTCTCTCTCTCTTTCTTTGTAATCACTAAATATCTATCAGATTGTTGAATGGTTGATTGGTTTCTCATCTCTACATGTTATTGTTATTTTTTGGCAGGATTCAGAATGTTCATTTGCTTGATTCACATATTTGCTGGAGTCCTCCAGTCTGCTATTTTCTTACACCATATTGCTTTTGCTTAGATAGTGTTGTATGTTTAGATGTTGACTTGACTACGGGCAGGGACGGACCCAGAATTTTTGAGAGGGTGTTGCACAATTTTTTTTATGACCATAAGTACTAAAGTTGCCAAATAAAGAATTTATTAGGTAAAATTGGGTGTTGCACGAGCCCAGAAAAGACACATTTTATAAAAAATTTACACTTCATGACCTAAAATTGGGTGTGGCCCGTGCCACACCCGGCTCCCATGTGGGCCCATCCCTGACTACGGGATTGGTAAACCATATGTTAATAACTATCAACATCCGGAACACGAATTTTCATTAGTCATATATTCGTATTGTAAACATCTTTTCGATAGCAAAATTTTAAAGTATGACACATACCCAAAGGAGTTTGTATCTCTGCAAATATCCATGTCTCTGCAAAGGAGTTGGCATATACTATAGTAGCATAGCTGGTTTTTTTATATGCCATATCTCTGCAAATATGCAATTTCTTATTTAGCTTGTTAATTGACGTGAGGCGCCATGTATTGTACAATCTTTTTTCTTTTGTGGTTATTTATATATTGTTGACTTTCTAAAAAAAAAAAACTTCGACCGACCTCATCAATACTTAAATTGATTCATGTGATTGGGCAATTGAAAATGAACTCTTAAATGGTGTTGCGTGATTGGAGAATTGGAAGATTGATATGACGTCATCTATGTATTTTCTTTTTTAGTTAAAAGAATTATACATTACAGTATTTTTTTTATGCATATACGTATGTATAAAGTTTAGTTTTGGCTTTTGTGAGTCCCAATGCATGATGAAAAGACAACTCATCTCTTCTTTCAAGAGTTTGAAATTTAAGGGTTCGTTTGGTTTATAAGTGGGGGTTGGATTGGGATTTAAATTTTGTATAGGATTTGAATTTGAGGTAAGTTTAGGAGAGAAAAATTGTATTTATTTAAATGTAACTAGTTATAATACTCGTGCACGCACAGGATTTTTCATAAAAAATTTAATTACATGGTATTATCGTTTAAAAACAGAAAATCTTATGTATATTTTAAAAAGTTAGAGTATCAACATGTGCGAAAGTAAGAAATTAAAAATAGTTAGCAGAAATTGTAAATATAACTATGGCATCGACCTTGTACTTGATTCTTGAGCGTGTCTCTTTATAATGTTATTGGGCTAAAGGTTCTTTAATCACATTGGTTTACATATAAATCAAATTTATTTTAAAATTTTTGTTTACTATATGGATATATAAGAATTTACCCGTGAAATTTATGATATAAGTACAACTAATAAGTATGCATGAGTTTTTCATTATGTATTAATATCAATTAATATTTTGTAAAAATTTTATTTGATGAAAGATTTAACTTTGTTTAGCTGACATAGATGTTAATGTTGAGGTTGATGTTGTTGTTTAACTATAAATAATGATATCATGTTGTACAAAATGTGCGAGTTTAGTAGCACATTATGAGCGTTGATAGAGTTAAAATATACTCCGTAAAGTTTTTTAAAAATATTTTTTCCAGATACCCGTATATAAACTTTAAATAATAATTACATGAGTCGTTATAAGTACTATGACGTATTTTTATTTTTATATCACAGTAACTCGTATTTACCATTTGATATTTATATTACCGCTAATAATAATTTAACTGTATTTAATATTCAAACTCGTGTACGTAAAGATTAAACTTTTAAATATGATAACATGAGTTCTTATTTATATTTAACGTACATAGTAAAAAGATATTTTAATAGATGAAAGTTTAAAACTAATATTTAATTTAAAAGTATTTAACGTATATTAAAACTAATTCGTACATTTATAAAATTTTGTAAGTTTAATGGATGGAAGCATCAAACCAATACTAATTAGTCAGTCAATAGGTCGGAAATCACGGTTACCAAAAAAAAAAGAATCGAGCCCATCTTATTGGATTGGGCTTTTTATATTACGGAGTATTTTATAAAACCAAAACAATATATCAAAGCTTGACACTCCTTTTATGTGGATGTGGTTGTAAAATAATGGAGCCCATCTTATTCGAGATGTCATAGTGTAATTTTTCTCACATACAATACATATGCTTAAAATCCATATCATCTGAAAACTCTTCTTGACCATCATATTTGCCATATTATTTTGCATATTTGGACTACTACAAGATCATGTATTCAAGCTAGATAGTCGAGCAAATATGATGAAAGAAGTGTTCCGGAATTGCATTTATTGAATTAATTATAATCAGGTTAAGATTTGGTAAACAAAGATACATTATTTAACATCAAATAAGAACATGTCACTACTAGAAAACAAGGCAACAATAATGGATTTAATGACAGAAATAAATCCGCCAGTAACTAGCCGATGGAACACCGACATATTTCTGACAGACTACCGACACACGAAATTCCGTCAGCAAACCATTACTAAAACCGACGGAATACTGACAGACTAGCGACACATGAGAGATTTCGTCGGTATTTTGTCAAAGAAGTTGATGGATTAGTGACGGATGAAGATCCGTTGGTAAGCTAAAGACAATCCTTCGGTATCCATCGTACATTAGCAACCAATTAGTGAAGTAAACCCCTTTGTCGGGTAACCATTACTATCACTGACGGATTACCAATGTGATTTGCGATGTTATATATTTTTAGGTTTTATACTTGTGTTTAGGTGCGTAGATACATCTATAAAGTTATAAATAGTTTGTTTTGAACATATGGATGTATTTATATACATGATCTTTTGATCTTTAAAATACGGGTTTTATTGCTCACACTTTCTTTTGCCATACTTGTTAATACTAGTAATGTGGCGTTCTTTATTTCTGTTCGTGTATGGATATTTTAATCTTGATTACTCACGTTCGCTTGCACAGGTTCGTTGGTGTCTTGGTTAGTGAACGAACATCAACAACCAGTGGTGGAGATAAGGGGGGGGGGGAGCGAAAAATATTGTAGAGTAAATTTTCTAAAATATTTAGTATTATATATATATATATAATATATATATATATATATATATATATATATATATATATATATATATATATATATATATATATATATATATATATATATATATATATATATTATTATTATTTTTTAATTCGCTTCCCTTAAGAAACAATTTATAGCGTAGTTTCTAAACTTTATTAAAATATGCCCCCTCAAGGAAAACACTCTGGCTCCGCCTCTGTCAACAACACTTACTTTTTGAATGAATACACACATTCAAAAAAAATCATGTCGATTCAAGCTTTTGTATTTGTTCATATGATCATCAAACTTAAACATACAGTACAAACACATCCCTGTTCGTACACTTTATTTACAACCTTTCTTATAAATTTACAAGCTTTCTCATAAACCATAGCTTATAAGTTTATTCGGACTTCACTATAGTAAGGATTCAACGAGAAGAAAACTTAAAATGAGAAGAATGAGAAATAAGTATAATTGCATATTTGAGATACAACGAGTTAAATTAGATGTATCTCTATTCATTTAGATGCATCACAATTAGTTTCGAAAGTGCTTTTGAAGTGAAAACAATGCAAAGTAGTAGTAGCAACAAATTTGACCTGCAGAGGAAGAAAAATACATAGGATTCGTTTAACTTGATGAAATGCATCTAATATATGTATATGCATCTAATTTTTAGCAAGAAAATATATTATGATGCATCTAAAAGATTTAGATGCGTCTAATTTAAATTGATGCATCTCTATGTGTAGTTATAATTATTTCTCATCCTTTTTTATTTTAAGGTTTCTTCTCATTTATCTTTAGTCCTTCACTATAAACATACTTTTTTCATAACAAATTAATAAGCTAACAAAATAAGATAAGACAAACACCCATTTTATCTTGTCAATACGAGACTAATTATTTTTGTAGAAACATCGTCTTTGATAACTAAATTTACCATAGCAGTTGTGGGAAAGATTTTATGTGTTCTTGTAGTTAGTTTTGTAATTAGATTACATATAAGTTTTCTAAAATTTAATACCTCCTTATAGAAAATTTTTTAAAGACAATTTTTTCACATCTTATACTACCTATCTCACTATTAGGGTGTTAGTCGGGTTGAACCGGTTGGGTTCGAGTAAGCTTTTTTTACAACCCAACCCACAATATATATCTCACAAATAACTCTAGTGAAGTTTAAACCACAAAATTGATAGTAGCTCACATGCCCTATAGGTTCCTTAAAGCATTCGCAATGCTAACTTGAGGAAAGACTTTTTACTATTCTAATAAGCTATTTAAATAACTTCTTTCATTGTGTCAATAACTTTAAAGAAGACTTTTTTCAAAACTGCTTTTAGAACTCTAAGTGTTTGAAGCTATTGTCAAAAAGCTTTCGTATTTATTAAACTTCCATTTTACACTCAACATGAAAGATATAGAGAAACCGAAAGAGAAAAAGCATGCTGGTATCAAACCTACTATATCAAAGAAGAAATCAACACGTAAAAAGTCTAAGCAAACTTTCGCCAACGATTTTGACTTAGATGATATGTCTAATAATGAAGACGTCCGCTCAAGGTCGGGTAATATAAAGAATTTAGGAAGGTCTATTGGCATGTCTTTTGGTGGTAATTTGCAAAAGTCCAAAGATGGATTAACTTTTGAAGAATTCATTCAAGATCTAGAAAAATTGAACTTTAGTTTTTCAATTCAACAAGTTCAATGTTTTCTGCGTCATCCTAGGTGCAAGTTTTCTTTGCACTCATTTATTTTTCTAGGTTACATGACTTCCATCCATTTATCCACAAAGCTTCCTTCTTGTTGAATATTTTCTCGGCATGAAGATTTCAAGGTCTCAAGTCAAGTTCAATGGATCAATGCATCAAAAGGATTTCAAGCTACAAGCTAGTGTTGTGTTTGTTTTTCATATCTCAATAGGCCAATTTTGTTGAAGTCAAGTTCAATGTTTACAACTCTCGATCAATTGTAACACTTGCAATCCTCAATTTTGTTGAAGATTGCTTTCCAGTTATATATATCAATATCAACTATTTTGCAAAAAAAAAAAATACAAATTATATGTTTTTGATTAATTAAGATTTCAAACTCTATGCCCTAGGACCTCCTTTTATACACCANTTTTGCAAAAGCTTTTCACCAAAATTTAATTGCATTAAATGCACAAGTTATTGCAAAAGTTTTTTTCATTGAAGTGGTAGTTTTGCAAAAGCTTTCTGCACTAACATTAATACATTTTCTACCCTAACCATTTATTGTATTAAATGCAGAAGTCTTGTAAGTTCATGCGCTAACATTTTTACTATCCCGCCAGAAATTTTCGCCAAAAATCAAAACTTTGGTTATTTTCTCTGCTCCATCACCAACCACAAACAACCCACGCCATTTTTCACCATCACTGCTCTCGATTCAAGTCCATTATTCCACAGATCAGGTGCTTTAATGTTTTATATCTTCAATTCTATAACCAATTTTCCATGTTCATATTGTTTGGTTTTGGTGATTTTCGAATTTAAGGTTTATGTGAACCAAATCTACATAGACTTGTTACATCAGTTATACTCCAATTGATTCTCATTACATGTATTTGTTACAAGAGTTGTAATAGCTTGTTTGGTAAAGGTTTTTTTTGGGTAACCATGGTTTGTTACCTTGTAGCTGACTAATCCACGGGGTTTGAACCCACCATCACATAGACTCAAACCGTGTAAAGTCCTCCCTTTTAAGGAGGTTAGTGTGGTTACTTCGGGGTTGGGTTGTTTGGTAAAGGTTAAAAAGTGGATAGTTTGCATAATTTTGGAATAAAAGTAAAAACAGTGAAACTGAATTTGACGATATTTTAGTCACTCAAGGGCTGTTTTTGACTTTAGTTATGTAAGGGTTGTTTCATATATTTGTTTATGGTTGTGATTGGTCACAAGGTTGGCGTTCTTATTATTTGCTGAATTTGGGCTTGTTTGTCATGGCGGTTTTAGTCACTTAAGTTTTGCTTATTGCAAACTGTTACGACATTCTTGAACCAATTGGATAGTTTTGTATGTAGTGACTAAGTTTTGCTGTCTTGATAATCACTTAATTTATGAATGTATTGCGTCATTAGTATGTTAATTTCATTGTTTTAGATGTTCTTAATAACTAGAATAAAGGTTCGGCATTTTAAATAATGATATTCTTACATGTTTGTGTGTAAGCGATTCAATTTGGCTGTTTTGATAATCGCATTGATAGACTTAACTGGTTCCTTTTCTTGTTGCTTAACATGATCAATTAGCAGTTTACAACTATCACCTATAAGTAGTAACTTGAGGAAAAGAGATTACTTTTTTGCTTTTGTACAAAGTGTCTATAGAACCAAACGAACTGTATCTAAATTTTTTTGCCCATATCAATTTAGATATTAGTTGTGATGTCGATAGCTTTTAATTTTTAATCGTGTGACAGATTCTCCGGTTTGTGCTTGATCCTTATTTGTATGATTATTATGAAGCGTGTTCAAAAAAGCAGGAAGAAATTTTAAGGGAATGTAATGGAATTGGAGGGAACATTGTTTTGTTCCTCCTGTGTGATTGAAGACGTGGAGATGATGTTGTAGAGTTTGTGAAGAAGATTTATGTTACACATGATATTTTAGATGAGCGAAGGGAGGTTATGCGCTCAGTTGAACTTTTTAGGCTCCATAGTTCTCATCTACCAATCCTGATCTTTACAAAGCTGTTCGATGTTCATTCGGCTGTAATGGTAGGAAAGTTATTCTAGCCACAAGCATTATAGAGACCTCTTTCAGCAATCAGAATGTTCGATACGTTGTTGATTCAAGTTATACCGAAGTCGAGATGTATGATCAAGTCTTGCATCTCGAGTATACCACGAAAACACGTATATCAAAAAAGCTGCTACTGCGCAAAGGGTCTCACTTGGGGGAAATATTGAACGTCCCACAAAGTGCTACAAAATATATACTGCTGCTGATTTTTGGAAAGCGAGCATGATCGTAAAGCCCCAACATTTGGTAGATGTAAGCTGGATTATGTGATCTTATTGAGGAAGAGATGAACACCTCAGTTTAACGAGGTTGAATTAATTAAGAAACCAAATTCGACAAAATTTGAAACTATGTTACATCATCTGAAAGTATTAGGAGCATCAGATGCTTTTGGAAATGAGACTACTTTAGGATATACACTGTTAAGAATCTCGTTAGAGCTTAAAATGAGTTGTTAGATATGGAATTTGGCTCACTATATTACATTGCTATAGAAGATATTTTGGGTAGAATGGATTTTTTTGTTGTGGACAAATTTGAACCTAGCGAGATGAAGCTAAAGTTAAATAATTATGATATTCTAATAACTCTAGAGTTGATTCATGAAGTGCTGGGTGTACATATAGGAGGTGTGGATCTCAATGATTTGGTTAAGATTAGAGAAGAGGCTGGTTCTTTAAGCGAAAGATGGTATAATCAATTTTCTAAAAGGTATCCAACACCAAGTAAAGTTGCTGAGTTCATTACAGAAACTAAAGTTGAAGGAATTCTGTTCAAGATGAGCATACTTGTTTTATTTCCGACGTAATGGGATTAGCAAGAAAGGGTTGACAGTATAGGCCTCAGCAAATTGTTTCCTCTATGACGGAAGAAACGAAAATTGAAAATGTTGATCGGTGCAAATACGTTTTTGACTGCTTGAAGGAAAGCAAAGAAGATTGGAAAAGAGAAGCTCGTAATAGTTACTATCCAGGAGCCGTCACACCTCAGCAAATTGTTTCCTATCAAATCCCATCTACCGTCAAGAAATCATATTAAATGAAGTTCAGGTCAGAAACGTATTTGCACCAATCCCATCTACCGTCAAGAAATCAAAGTTGTTGAGTTCATTACGATCCTCTCTTTTCCAATCTTCTTCGCTTTCCTTCAAGCAGTCAAAAACGTATTTGCACCAATCAACATTTTCAATTTTCGTTTCTTCCGTCATATAGGAAACAATTTGCTGAGGCCTACACTGTCCACGCTTTCCTGCTAATCCCATTATGTTGGAAAATAATACAAGTATGCTCATTTTGAACAGAATTCATTTAACTTTATTTTCTGTAATGAACTCAGCAACTTTACTTGGTGTTGGATACCTTTTAGAAAATTGATTATACCATCTTTCGCTTAGAGAACCTGCCTCTTTTCTAATCTTAACCAAATCATTGAGATCCACACTTCCTATAGGTACACCCAACACTTCATGAATCAACTCTGGAGTTATTAGAATATCATAATTCTTTAACTTTAGCTTCATCTCGCTAGGTTCAAAGTTGTCCACAACAAAAAAACCAATTCTACCCGGAATATCTTCTATAGCAATGTAATATAGTGAGCCAAATCCCATATCTAACAACTCATTTTAGGCTCTAACGAGATTTTTAACAGTGTATATCCTAAAGTAGTCTCGTTTCCAAAAGCATCTAATGCTCCTAATACTTTCAGATGATGTAACAAAGTTTCAAATTTTGTCGAATTTGGTTTCTTAATTAATTCAGCTTCGTTAAACTGAGGTGTTCATCTCTTCCTCAATAAGACCACATAATCGAGTTTACACCTACCAAATGTGGGGCTTTACGATCATGCTCGCTTTCCAAAAATCAGCAGCAATATATATTTTGTAGCACTTTGTGGGACGTTCAATATTTCCCCCAAGTGAGACCCTTTGCGCGGTAGCAGCTTTTGATATACGTGTTTTCGTGGTATACTCGAGATGCAAGACGTGATCATACATCTCGACTTCGGTATAACTTGAATCAACAACGTATCAAACATTCTGATTGCTTAAAGAGGTCTTTAGAATGCTTGTTGCTAGAATAACTTTCCTACCATTATGGCTGAATGAACGTGGAATAACTTTGTAAAGATCAGATCGGTAAATAGAGAGCTATGCAGCCTAAGAAGTTCAACTGGGCGCATAAGCTCCTTTCACTTATCTAAAATATCACGTATAACACGAATCTTCTTCACAAACTTTTCAAACATCATCTCCACATCTTCGTCACCGGGGCGGAACACAAAGATGATGTTCCCTCCGGTTCCATTACATTCTCTTAAAATAGGTTCAAGTTGTTGGTGTTATTACACACGGTCAAACCATTTCAACAAATCTGAGGAATGTGTTTCAAGTTCGGGGTCAACAGATGAGGCTCTTGCTCCTACTGCTGACTCATCCACAAAAATGTTGAATTCCTCGAAACTTAATGATGCTTTGGCGGCACAAGAGGAACTTATGTCTGAGGGGAATTCGGCGGTCACAAGAAAGAAACATTCTGGTACTTATGCGTCAACAATCAATGGAAAGGTACCATCTGCTCGAAGGGCAAGGAGTTCTTGTATATGTCAGAACCGCGTAGTGTCATTGAAGATGTGATGATTAATGGTCATTCATTATCTAGCATATCACAGGATCTAACTCAAAGGAGGAGCAAAAGGGCCACGACATCTCCGGGTTCATCTAATGCAAGTCCTGATAGAAACGGCTCTGAAATCGTAATTAGCAAGAGTTTTAATGAAGTCAACTGTGTGCTTTTATGCTATCTGCAAGAAATCTTTTGTTGTAGTTGATATGAAACTATCTAAGACTTGTAATTTGAGGTAAATGCGAGGCATAACCGCATAACCTTTTTATTTGAAATTGAAACACTGATCGATGTGACTATAAGTTTGGCCAGATTTTGAGTACGTTGTTCCCGGATCTGCTATTTACTGGTTGTAAACTTTTTTTGCAATTTAATAACATACATTCATCTTGTAAGCTCTAGATGATCTTAATGACTTATATCAATTTTTGTTTGTGATGTTAAATGTAATCTCTGGCTTGCATTTACGCAAACCAATTTTAACCTATGGTTCGCACCATGCCTATGCATTCTCAGTGATCTGATAGTGTTTCAGGTGATGTAGGTGGGTTGTATCCTTTAGTGATCCATGCAGCGTTACCACGATCGCTGTTGGCTGCTACTCCTCCCGGCAGTAGTGAATAGAAGGCAATGCTTAAAGGCAAATATTGTTCTTTTAGATATATTATTCGTATCATTATCATATAGTGGGCAAATTTTTTATTTATTTATTATTTTTTTTGTTGGTATACCTTGGTTTCCGACTCGACATTGCGAGCCAACTAATCCGAGGGCGACTACCCTTTTGGATAGCCTGGAGTCGTCGCAGGTGAACCTCCGTGGCCAATGGTGGGCCAATTTGTTGCACCTGTTAGTGTATAAGTTTATCATGTCATAAAAAAAGTGGCAATTTCGACCCATTTACATATAAATGGGCAGATTTGGTTTTTGTTCTATCTCGAAGGGGTTGAACGTTCCCCCAAAGCTTAATTTTTAGTGCGTACGACTAATGCCTTTGAAAGAATATACATACAACTAACGCTTTTTAAAATATGCATAAAACTAAGTACTAACACCTTTGTTTTTTGTAAAGAATGCACAAAAACTGTTTTTTTGGATCAATGCAATCCTGTCTGTCATCTTTTATACCCGTTTTGGCCCATTATCAACCCACGCATCTTTTGACCTCTGTAAACTGTGCTTTTCAAGTTTTTTAATTCATGATACACATCATAATGAAAGCATATAACAAAGATCCAACATAAAGTTTTCCCTGATGTTAACTGCATAGATGTTATAGTCTCTTGATATGGTAATATGTCTGGGTTGACCCAAAGAAACTTACCCAAGTATATTCTTAATACATTCTACCTCTTATACCAGTACTATATTTATACAGATAAACAGTGTTTGTGGGTCCCCTAACCTATTTGATCATCTCTTTATGAGGTTTTCCCTGTTTGGGCTACCTAGTGATGTTTGAACCTTTGACCTCCTGTAAGGACTAAGGAGGTCAAGTGCCTTACCATTAGGCCATTTGGCCACCTCTGGTATAGATGTTATCACGACACAAACTAACTGTTTACAAGAACTCACTAACGAAATATGATAAACATCATACTGAAGATAGGTTAACATGTATACATCCTTTGTCTTTCATGTGATTGTTGCTGTCTCTTGATCTATTGTGTTTGTACTGTTGAATAGGTTCTGAATCTGTGGCAAGAAAGAAAGATCCTTCCAGAAGCAATGATTCGTCACCATATTCGTGAGCTTGATTCCCTTAACACGTCTTCTCATGAAGAAATGACAATCATGCTGAGACACTCTGGGTAAGTTTGCTGATGCAAATCTTTATGCAGATAATCAGGTTTTTTTTTNGAAGGGAAAGTCAAATGGAAAGATAGCAGAGTCAATCCAAAAGAACTTTTCCCTCCAATTGGGAAGCTTGTCCACTTTCTTTGCAAAACATTGAAGCGCGCCTACGCGCTTCGTGAACGTTATCCACCCGTTTAACCACGTTGTGCGATAAAACGCACGGAAAAGGTGGAGGGTGGGAGGAATTGCCAATAAACGACAATTAACCTCGAAATTGGATATTTTCCCAGCGCCTAGGGGGTGCAACTGGGAAATGAGAATGCTATAGTATACGAGGATATCCCTCAGGAATACGGTGATGGGCACGCGATAATTCGCCCATTCGAAAAATCGCGTGTATACACCCACCTTCCCTACGGGGTAATCCTCTATGGTATCTTCCGGATCTGGCACCACCGGGTTCAGATCCAAGGGTATATAGTAGTCCGTAGAGAACTGTTGAAGTTCGTCCTCGGATATATTAGAATGGCACTCTTCCAATTGAATAACCATTTTTCAAGCGTGGGCGCAGGTTACCTTGGTTTAGAAAATGAGGGTTGCGGCGGAATTGTGGTATTTTTTTAGAGAAACTTGCACTTTTCACTGTGAAAAACACGGTAAAAATGAAGTGGTATTTATATGTTTCTCACTCACCACCGATGATTGACACGTGGATCCCACTAACTCAGAATATGTGGCTGGGGTTTGAAACGGTACGGGACACGTGGACAGTGTTTCCGTTTCCCGAGGCGAAGGATTTAAACTTTTTCAACTAGATTCATTGCACATCCCTTTTGGCGGCAGACGACTTGAATTCTTCCCGCGCACGAGTGGGGAATAATTTGGGCATTGTTAGTCTAGCATCCGCACTCTTTGTCGTGCGCACACTAGACTGGGGGGACATGATGACGTATAGTCTACACCGGGTCACGGACCCGATTAGTAAACAATACTAATATTTAAGCCCGCTACGCGTGGCCCAGATTCATGACAGTTGGACTACCAACTGGATGGCTTTGGCCCATAAGGCCCAAGCCCAAAACATATTTATGGAACGGATAAAGGGATATCTTCTAAACAAGGAAGATATTCACTAGCAATATCCGATATCGGCGGATACGCCGTAGAGTAAGGAACAAGTAACCTTATCGGTTACATGCCTATAAATAGAGGGAACCCTAACCCTCGCAAAGGTACGATTCACAAAGCGATCCTAACTCTTCTCACAAACCTAAAACTACGATTACTTACTCTCACGCCGGAGGATAATCGGGGGAGACAATCCCTCGATAAGCCTAACGGTGTTTGTTTCTTTCTTAGTGCGCAGGTCTCAAGCAATTGATACGAAGGAAGGAACCCAAACAATGAACGCCCAACTTTTGTATCAACAAGATGAATGTACAAAAAAGCCAAAAGGCAGCCTAAACCAAGACAAAAAAAACCAAAACTACATTACAATCATTAAGGGAACAAATTATAAGGAGAAATGATCCAGCAGCTCCACGATGTAGGCTTTTGAGAGCAACGGGCAGAAATCTGTCTTCGAAATCCGTTGAATGAACGGGAAGATATCTTCATCTTTAGCACTTTGATCCATTCATTGATGACTATGTCGACTTGTGTTCTTCTCTCTCACCTAACGATTGTTATTGGAATAACAATTTTTTTAAAAAAATCTTACCTTTTAATCTCATAAAAGATGTTTCGTATCAACCCATCAACCTGTTTTGTTAGTACCCAAGATTACCCTTTTGACATGTTATCTGGTCTCTCTATGTTGACACCTCACACCTCTTAATTAGACTGTGACTTGATAGTTTTGTAATCAATATCTATATGATACATGAAATGCAGAACGGTGATGGCGATCTACGGCAGTCAACTTCCCAGTCAGCTCTTTACCATCCTGTTGACGGCAGAATCCCTCGTATGGATATGCAAGTTCCAGAACCATCTAGTTTAGCTCTTTCAGCAGTCTACCTGTCCCGCGACGACCTGTTCAAGCGACGGTCATCTGAGCCTGCTTTGTGATCTCAGTTCTGATGTGTTCAGTCAGATCAGTCATGTAGGGATATTCCACCTCCCTCTTATCCTGGCAAGTTTCATTTTGTCAACAGTACAGAAACTGAGAATTTTCATAGTGATCATGATAGAGTGCACGTACCCCCACATGATGACAGCTGGAAGTTTCCACCCCCTCCATACTCTGGTAAAAATCATAATTTATATGCTTCAACTATAGTTGGCAGGATGGGCGGGTTGGATAACATGTCAACAATTGGTTCGGGTCGGAAGTGCTAACTTTTAGTACGAGCTGAAAACTCTTTTGTCCATTTCTTAATATTTTATACAGATAATGAATGCGTCAGTTATGATTACACAAACAAAGTTATTACAATAGTAATTTGAACCTTCTAAAGAGGTATGTTTTTTATATAGGATCTGGTGACTATCTAGTATCTACCCAGTTGACCCATTGCAATAAAACACCTCGGGCTTGACCCATATTATGTAAACGGGCCGAATTTGCCATCTCTAGACTTGAACTAGGTCAATAACCGTTTTACATGACTTGTACTTCCAGTTTAATTGTATATGACAAATTGAAGCCTAGTTACTATATTTTGAACTTCAAATATCCATATTCATATTAATTCTTCCCACAAACTTGTTTTCTTCATCGGTCTCTTTTTTCAGTTTCTTGTTGGTGCATTGCTGATTTTTATTGTTGTTGCAGGTTCTAACTTTTGGAGACCAAGGTGGCTCACATGAGGACAGACAGCATAATACTCGGAATTTTCTTTAACCTATAAGAGACTAAATTTCACTTAAATGAGACATAATCATTAGAACTTCCTTGTTTCATATTACCATTGTACATTCGTCTAGCAAGAACTTATTTGCATCAAACAGTGCACAAAATACATCTAAGGTTTTTGCTATTTGCTTGGATATGGGTAAAAATAGATGTAAAAGTCTTGCTTGGACATTAAGTGCTGAAAAGACAAAAATACCCTTGCAACTAATAAGATTTTTAATGAGAGTTATGGTTTTGGACCACCTAGGGAATGAAAATAGCCACGTCGGGACTGGTGGTGTAATTTACCTTTTCCTTTAAATTCTTTTGGTCCTTATATTTTACTCTAGGCGTTCCAAAATGTTTGCTCACACATAAACAGTTTAATTATACTAGCATGACACCCGTGTCTATGTTTTATTTTATTTACGGTGACTATGTTTAAAATTGGCTAGAATTTTTTTGCAATCACGATAAAATATTAAAATTCTTAGGATGTTGATAATATCTTATTTAAGACCAGTTTCATTTTTTTTCTTTTCTTTTGAAAGTTCGGACATAATCTAATATATGTTAAAGTTTTTAAAGTACTTGGTTTGGATTGTATCATGTGGTAAAATGGTTATACTTTTGAGTTAGGGGATAATTTAAGAAGAGTATTAATTGTATGTGTTGAATTAATGTCTTTGTGTTTTAAATAATTATAAACATTGTTTTTTTTTTTCCTTGTAATGCTTAAAAGTAATTGTTGGAAAATTTAGTGCACTTGAGGGATCAAATCATACTTGGAAATGGGCTTGGAGGTACGGAGTGTACACCCATCAAGTCCCTGATTACCCTGACTCAATAGTGGTTGTGATAGTGTGAGTCTGCTGCTAGGACTCTGCTGCTAGTGTAATGAGTCTGCTGCTAGGACTCTGCTGCTAGCACTGACTCTGCTGCTAGTGTAATGAGTCTGCTGCTAGGATTCTGCTGATGGAATGTAACTGATTTGACCTATTCAAATGACAGTTACACCAGTACTTATGACCACGTTTAATTGGTCATGTAACCACTATCTTTGGCTATAATNGTCAAGACTAAATACAATATCGTCTAAGGTGAATTACACATGAGTGGTAGACGAATTTCGAAGAAGAGATACAAGGAATGCAGAGGAAATAAGAAGATACAAGTTGAAATCATATCACTTCAGAGACTAACCATCTGCAACAATCAAATATCCTACAATCATTGGAAGAACGAAGTTGGGGAAAATACTGGTAACTGAATCCCCAGTTGAATCCAGCGACCTATCAATTCAGTCATATTACTCCCAACTGATCTGCGCTGGTATAATGCATTTTGTCAAGTACATGGAAACGACTTTTCTAGTAACGCTCATTATACGACACCATGCGACCAACCATACACAGAAAAATCCACACTATATATCACATGCAACCCCTCTCTTATAACTCACAACTATATACCAAGCATACTTACACAAATGTTAAGAGAATGATTATGCACCATGCTACACATCCCCTCATACAGCGCCAAACTTTTACACAAATTATTACTGATGTATGTCTACTTGATTACCATGTGTCTTAGTATTTTACTCTGGTTACGTAGACTAATCACCCTGAACCCGAGCAGAGTAATAGTTCTTCGGATCACATACTATCTCAAGTAAATAATCTAAAACTCACGTACCCAATAGTAGAGACCGTTACCCGGATATCCCATTATGAGAATTCCACGTTTTTATCCACTTCAGCTATATATCTCTAATAATAATTATAAAGTACATCGACCCTAAAATTGCCCTGGGTATGTCTACAACGAATACTAGGCATCTAAATATAGGATATTGTCATTTCACAAGTATACATAAATAATACCGTGTATTGTGATGAATAAGTGCACATATATATCAATAATCCTCTTAATATCGATTAAATATTTAGTTAGTATTTTGTTTCGAGGTATTTTTAATTCACAATGCCGCTTATTTGATTTCCTATTCTATCGGAAACTATACTCATTGGCTAGTCAAATGGAATATGAGCAATTAATGGGCCCATTAATCTCCACATAATTGCCCCATTTTACCCCAAAGATAGTGGCTTACATACCCATTAACGTGGTCATGAGTTACTGGTGTAACTGTCATTTGAATAGGTCCAAATCAGTTACATTCCCCATCAGCAGAACCCCTAAGCCAGCAGACTCATTACACTAGCAGCAGGGTCAGTGCTAGCAGGCAGAGTCCTAGCATCAGACCCCCCTCATGTTACCAAACTAGCAGGCGCAGATTAGTGCCAGCAGCAGAGTACAATAAGCAGCAGACTCATTTACACTACAAGGCAGAGTCTAGCCACAGCTCACACTATCACAACCATATGACCGTCAGGCGTAATCAGGGACCTTGATGGGTGTAGACTCGCTACCGTCCAAGCCCATTTCCAAGTATGATTTGATCCCTCAAGTGCACTAAATTTTCCAACAATTACTTTAAGCCATTACAAGGAAAAAAAAAAACAATGTTATAATTATTTAAAAACACAAAAGAACATAATTCAACACATACATAATCACTCTTCTTAAATTATCCCTAACTCAAATTAACCACTTTTTACCTGACATGATACTCATCCAAAGACCAACGTACAGGTCAAAAGATGCGTGGGTTGATAATGGGCCAAAATGGATATAAAAGATGACAGACAGGATTGCATTGATCCAAAAAAACAGTTTTTGTGCATTCTTTACAAAAAACAAAGGTGTTAGTACTTAGTTGTATGCATATTTTAAAAAGCGTTAGTTGTATGTATATTCTTTCAAAGGCATTAGTCGTACGCACTAAAAATTAAGCTTTGGGGGAACGTTCAACCCCTTCGAGATAGAACACAAACCAAATCTGCCCATTTATATGTAAATGGGTCGAAATTGCCACTTTTTTATGACATGATAAACTTATACACTAACAGGTGCAACAAATTGGCCCACCATTGGCCACGGAGGTTCACCTGCGACGACTCCAGGCTATCCAAAAGGGTAGTCGCCCTCGGATTAGTTGACTCGCAATGTCGAGTCGGAAACCAAGGTATACCAACAAAAAAAATAATAAATAAATAAATAATTTGCCCACTATATGATAATGATATGAATAATATATCTAAAAGAACAATATTTGACTTTAAGCATTGCCTTCTATTCACTACTGCCTGGAGGAGTAGCAGCCAACAGCGATCGTGGTAACGCTGCATGGATCACTAAAGGATACAACCCACCTACATCACCTGAAACACTATCAGATCACTGAGAATGCATAGGCATGGTGCGAACCATAGGTTAAAATTGGTTTGCGTAAATGCAAGCCAGAGATTACATTTAACATCACAAACAAAAATTGATATAAGTCATTAAGATCATCTAGAGCTTACAAGATGAATGTATGTTGTTAAATTGCAAAAAAAGTTTACAACCAGTAAATAGCAGATCCGGGAACAACGTACTCAAAATCTGGCCAAACTTATAGTCACATCGATCGGTGTTTCAATTTCAAATAAAAAGGTTATGCGGTTATGCCTCGCATTTACCTCAAATTACAAGTCTTAGATAGTTAGTTTCATATCAACTACAACAAAAGATTTCTTGCAGATAGCATAAAAGCACACAGTTGACTTCATTAAAACTCTTGCTAATTACGATTTCAGAGCCGTTTCTATCAGGACTTGCATTAGATGAACCCGGAGATGTCGTGGCCCTTTTGCTCCTCCTTTGAGTTAGATCCTGTGATATGCTAGATAATTTTTTTGAAACGAGATATGCTAGATAATGAATGACCATTAATCATCACATCTTCAATGACACTACGCGGTTCTGACATATACAACTTTCCATTGATTGTTGACGCATGAGTACCAGAATGTTTCTTTCTTGTGACCGCCGAATTCCCCTCAGACATAAGTTCCTCTTGTGCCGCCAAAGCATCATTAAGTTTCGAGGAATTCAACATTTTTGTGGATGAGTCAGCAGTAGGAGCAAGAGCCTCATCTGTTGACCCCGAACTTGAAACACATTCCTCAGATTTGTTGAAATGGTTTGACCGAGTGTAATAACACCAACAACTTGAACCTATTTTAAGAGAATGTAATGGAACTGGAGGGAACATCATCTTTGTGTTCCGCCCCGGTGACGAAGATGTGGAGATGATGTTTGAAAAGTTTGTGAAGAAGATTCCTGTTATACGTGATATTTTAGATAAGTGAAAGGAGCTTATGCACCCAGTTGAACTTCTTAGGCTGCATAGCTCTCTATTTACCGATCTGATCTTTACAAAGTTGTTCCACGTTCATTCAGCCATAATGGTAGGAAAGTTATTCTAGCCACAAGCATTCTAGAGACCTCTTTCAGCAATCAGAATGTTCGATACGTTGTTGATTCAAGTTATACCGAAGTCGAGATGTATGATCAAGTCTTGCATCTCGAGTATACCACGAAAACATGTATATCAAAAGCTGCTACCGCGCAAAGGGTCTCACTTGGGGGAAATATTGAACGTCCCACAAAGTGCTACAAAATATATACTGCTGCTGATTTTTGGAAAGCGAGCATGATCGTAAAGCCCCAACATTTGGTAGGTGTAAACTGGATTCTGTGATCTTATTGAGGAAGAGATGAACACCTCAGTTTAACGAAACTGAATTAATTAAGAAACCAAATTCGACAAAATTTGAAACTTTGTTACATCATCTAAAAGTATTAGGAGCATTAGATGCTTTTGGAAACGAGACTACTTTAGAATATACACTGTTAAAAATCTCGCTAGAGCCTAAAATGAGTTGTTAGATATGGGATTTGGCTCACTATATTACATTGCTATAGAAGATATTCCGGGTAGAATTGGTTTTTTTGTTGTGGACAACTTTGAACCTAGCGAGATGAAGCTAAAGTTAAAGAATTATGATATTCTAATAACTCCAGAGTTGATTCATGAAGTGTTGGGTGTACCTATAGGAAGTGTGGATCTCAATGATTTGGTTAAGATTAGAAAAGAGGCAGGTTCTCTAAGCGAAAGATGGTATAATCAATTTTCTAAAAGGTATCCAACACCAAGTAAAGTTGCTGAGTTCATTACAGAAAATAAAGTTAAATGAATTCTGTTCAAAATGAGCATACTTGTATTATTTTCCAACATAATGGGATTAGCAGGAAAGCGTGGACAGTGTAGGCCTCAGCAAATTGTTTCCTATATGACGGAAGAAACGACAATCGAAAATGTTGATTGGTGCAAATACGTTTTTGACTGCTTGAAGGAAAGCGAAGAAGATTGGAAAAGAGAGGATCGTAATGAACTCAACAACTTTGATTTCTTGACGGTAGATGGGATTGGTGCAAATACGTTTCTGACCTGAACTTCATTTAATATGATTTCTTGACGGTAGATGGGATTTGATAGGAAACAATTTGCTGAGGTGTGACGGCNAGATTCCTGTTATACGTGATATTTTAGATAAGTGAAAGGAGCTTATGCACCCAGTTGAACTTCTTAGGCTGCATAGCTCTCTATTTACCGATCTGATCTTTACAAAGTTGTTCCACGTTCATTCAGCCATAATGGTAGGAAAGTTATTCTAGCCACAAGCATTCTAGAGACCTCTTTCAGCAATCAGAATGTTCGATACGTTGTTGATTCAAGTTATACCGAAGTCGAGATGTATGATCAAGTCTTGCATCTCGAGTATACCACGAAAACATGTATATCAAAAGCTGCTACCGCGCAAAGGGTCTCACTTGGGGGAAATATTGAACGTCCCACAAAGTGCTACAAAATATATACTGCTGCTGATTTTTGGAAAGCGAGCATGATCGTAAAGCCCCAACATTTGGTAGGTGTAAACTGGATTCTGTGATCTTATTGAGGAAGAGATGAACACCTCAGTTTAACGAAACTGAATTAATTAAGAAACCAAATTCGACAAAATTTGAAACTTTGTTACATCATCTGAAAGTATTAGGAGCATTAGATGCTTTTGGAAACGAGACTACTTTAGGATATACACTGTTAAAAATCTCGTTAGAGCCTAAAATGAGTTGTTAGATATGGGATTTGGCTCACTATATTACATTGCTATAGAAGATATTCCGGGTAGAATTGGTTTTTTTGTTGTGGACAACTTTGAACCTAGCGAGATGAAGCTAAAGTTAAAGAATTATGATATTCTAATAACTCCAGAGTTGATTCATGAAGTGTTGGGTGTACCTATAGGAAGTGTGGATCTCAATGATTTGGTTAAGATTAGAAAAGAGGCAGGTTCTCTAAGCGAAAGATGGTATAATCAATTTTCTAAAAGGTATCCAACACCAAGTAAAGTTGCTGAGTTCATTACAGAAACTAAAGTTGAAGGAATTCTGTTCAAGATGAGCATACTTGTTTTATTTTCCAACATAATGGGATTAGCAGGAAAGGGTGGACAGTGTAGGCCTCAGCAAATTGTTTCATATATGACGGAAGAAACGAAAATTGAAAATGTTGATTGGTGCAAATACGTTTTTGACTGCTTGAAGGAAAGCGAAGAAGATTGGAAAAGAGAGGATCGTAATGAACTCAACAACTTTGATTTCTTGACGGTAGATGGGATTGGTGCAAATACGTTTCTCACCTGAACTTCATTTAATATGATTTCTTGACGGTAGATGGGATTTGATAGGAAACAATTTGCTGAGGTGTGACAGCTCCTCGATAGTAACTATTACGATCTTCTCTTTTCCAATCTTCTTTGCTTTCCTTCAAGCAGTCAAAAACGTATTTGCACCGATCAACATTTTCAATTTTCGTTTCTTCCGTCATAGAGGAAACAATTTGCTGAGGCCTATACTGTCAACCCTTTCTTGCTAATCCCATTACGTCGGAAAATAAAACAAGTATGCTCATCTTGAACAGAATTCCTTCAACTTTAGTTTCTGTAATGAACTCAAGCAACTTTATTTGGTGTTGGATACCTTTTAGAAAATTGATTATACCATCTTTCGCTTAGAGAACCAGCCTCTTCTCTAATCTTAACCAAATCATTGAGATCCACACCTCCTATATGTACACCCAACACTTCATGAATCAACTCTAGAGTTATTAGAATATCATAATTATTTAACTTTAGCTTCATCTCGCTAGGTTCAAATTTGTCCACAACAAAAAAATCAATTCTACCCAGAATATCTTCTACAGCAATGTAATATAGTGAGCCAAATTCCATATCTAACAACTCATTTTAGGCTCTAACGAGATTCTTAACAGTGTATATCCTAAAGTAGTCTCATTTCCAAAAGCATCTAATGCTCCTAATACTTTCAGATGATGTAACATACTAACATAGTTTCAAATTTTGTCGAATTTGGTTTCTTAATTAATTCAGCCTCGTTAAACTGAGGTGTTCATCTCTTCCTCAATAAGATCACATAATCCAGCTTACACCTACCAAATGTTGGGGCTTTACGATCATGCTCGCTTTCCAAAAATCAGCAGCAGTATATATTTTGTAGCACTTTGTGGGACGTTCAATATTTCCCCCAAGTGAGACCCTTTGCGCGGTAGCAGCTTTTGATATACGTGTTTTCGTGGTATACTCGAGATGCAAGACTTGATCATACATCTCGACTTCGGTATAACTTGAATCAACAACGTATCGAACATTCTGATTGCTAAAAGAGGTCTCTATAATGCTTGTGGCTAGAATAACTTTCCTACCATTACGGCCGAATGAACATCGAACAGCTTTGTAAAGATCATGATTGGTAGATGAGAACTATGGAGCCTAAAAAGTTCAACTGAGCGCATAACCTCCCTTCGCTCATCTAAAATATCATGTGTAACATAAATCTTCTTCACAAACTCTACAACATCATCTCCACGTCTTCAATCACACAGGAGCATAGTTGTCAAAAGCGTGCGCTACGTGCGCTATAGCGCGCTACGAGGCGATAGCGGGCCCACATCGCTAGGCCCACGTGGCAATAGCCCACAATCATTTAAAGCGACGATTAGGGTTCATGAGTGATTAAATGGGTGGGTTTTGGTCGGAATCATGTTATAAACATGATACAAGGATCGAATCATACCCAGAAACACGTTTGGTTTGATTTTGGAAATTAGGGTTCATGGTACGATTTGGGATTTTTTGATTGTGAGTGTTTTAATCCAATTAAGTTAGTGGGATAGTGTTAGAATGCAGTGTGAATCTTATTACAACCCTAGAATCTAACCAGAAACACAAAATGAATCAAAATCAAAGTTTATTGCAACCGTGCGCTTTTTTTTTCTATAGCCCGCGCTTTTTTTGCGCTTTTCGCTATAGCGATTTTTTGGGTCTTTGCGCTTTGCAATTGCTTTCGCTTTTGACAACTATGCACAGGACGAACAAAACAATGTTCCCTCCAATTCCATTACATTCCCTTAAAATTTCTTCTAGCTTTTTTGAACACGCTTCATAATAATCATACAAATAAGGATCAAGCACAAACCGGAGAATCTGTCACACGATTAAAAATTAAAAGCTATCGACATCACAACTAATATCTAAATTGATATGGGCAAAAAAATTTAGATACAGTTCGTTTGGTTCTATGGACACTTTGTACAAAAGCAAAAAAGTGATCTCTTTTCCTCAAGTTACTACTTATAGGTGATAGTTGTAAACTGCTAATTGATCATGTTAAGCAACAAGAAAAGGAACCAGTTAAGTCTATCAATGCGATTATCAAAACAGCCAAATTGAATCGCTTACACACAAACATGTAAGAATATCATTATTTGAAATGCCGAACCTTTATACTAGTTATTAAGAGCATCTGAGACAATGAAATTAACATACTAATGACGCAATACATTTATAAATTAAGTGATTATCAAGACAGCAAAACTTAATCACTACATACAAAACTATCCAATTGGTTCAAGAATGTCATAACAGTTTGCAATAAGCAAAACTTAAGTGACTAAAACCGCCATGAACAAACAAGTAATAAGGTTTTTAATTCTCACCAAGTGACTAAAACAAGCCCAAATTCAGCAAATAATAAGAACGCCAACCTTGTGACCAATCACAACCATAAACAAATATATGAAACAACCCTTACATAACTAAAGTCAAAAACAGCCCTTGAGTGACTAAAATATCGTCAAATTCAGTTTCACTGTTTTTACTTTTATTCCAAAATTAAACTATCCACTTTTTAACCTTTACCAAACAACCCAACCCCGAAGTAACCACACTAACCTCCTTAAAAGGGAGAACTTTACCCGATTTGAGTCTATATGATGGTGGGTTCAAACCCCGTGGATTAGTCAGCTACAAGGTAACAAACCATGGTTACCCAAAAAAAACCTTTACCAAACAAGTTATTACAACTCTTGTAACAAATACATGTAATGAGTATCAATTGGAGTAGAACTGATGTAACAAGTTTATATAGATTTGGTTCACATAAACCCTAAATTCGAAAATCACCAAAACCAAACAATATGAACATGGAAAATTGGTTATAGAATTGAAGATATAAAACATTAAAGCACCTGATCTGTTGAAATTTTTGATGGCCCTGTACGAAATTATATAATAAGGCCTTTCGATAAGCAATGTTATATATAAAATATCACCATTTATAAGATATAATACAATTAGTTATTAAAACGTTCTAACATATTACTCATGTAAGATATTTTTCCATCTAAATATTCTTTTCTTTGTTAAAAATATGTCAACACATGCATATATTTATTATCGGGACAACTTTTGAGGCCCCTAAAAATTTTGGGGCCCTGAGCAGTCGCTTACCTTGTACACCCTCAAAGACGGCCCTGATGGTTAGTGCAGAAAGCTTTTGCAAAACCTACCACTTCAATGAAAAAAAAACTTTTGCAATAACTTGTGCATTTAATGCAATTAAATTTTGGTGAAAATCTTTTGCAAAACCCACCACTTCAATGAAAAAAACTTTTGCAATAACTTGTGCATTTAATGCAATTAAATTTTTGTGAAAAGCTTTAGCAAAACCTACCACTTCAATGAAAAAAACTTTGCAATAACTTTTGCATCTTTAATTTTTTTTTCTTTTTTATTATTATTATTTTTTTTTGTTGCAAAATAATTGATATTGATATATATATAACTGGAAAGCAATCTTCAACAAAATTGAGGATTGCAAGTGTTACAATTGATCGAGAGTTGTAAACATTGAACTTGACTTCAACAAAATTGGCCTATTGAGATATAAAAAACAAACACAACACTAGCTTGTAGCTTGAAATCCTTTTGATGCATTGATCCATTAAACTTGACTTGAGACCTTGAAATCTTCATGCCGAGAAAATATTCAACAATAAGGAAGCTTTGTGGATAAATGGATGGAAGTCATGTAACCTAGAAAAATAAATGAGTGCAAAGAAAACTTGCACCTAGGATGAGGCAAAAAACATTGAACTTGTTGAATTGAAAAACTAAAGTTGAATCTATTCTAGACCTTGAATGAATTCTTCAAAAGTTAATCCATCTTTGGACTTTTGCAAATTACCACCAAAAGACATGCCAATAGACCTTCCTAAATTCTTAATTGCCCAACCTTGAGCGGACGTCTTCATTATTAGACATATCATCTAAGTCAAAATCGTTGGCGAAAGTTTGCTTAGACTTTTTACGTGTTGATTTCTTCTTTGATATAGTAGGTTTGATACCAGCATGCTCTTTCTCTTTCGGTTTCTCTATATCTTTCATGTTGAGTGTAAAATGGAAGTTTAATAAATACGAAAGCTTTTTGGCAATAGCTTCAAACACTTAGAGTTCTAAAAGCAGTTTTGAAAAAAGTCTTCTTTAAAGTTATTGACACAATGAAACAAGTTATTTGAATAGCTTATTAGAATAGTAAAAAGTCTTTCCTCAAGTTAGCATTGCGAATGCTTTAAGGAACCTATAGGGCATGTGAGCTACTATCAATTTTGTGGTTTAAACTTCACTAGAGTTATTTGTGAGATATATTGTGGGTTGGGGTGTAAAAAAAGCTTACTCGAACCCAACCGGTTCAACTCGAATAACACCCTAATGGTGAGATACGTAGTATAAGGTGTGAAAAAATTGTCTTTAAAAAATTTTCTATAAGGAGGTATTAAATTTTAGAAAACTTATATGTAATCTAATTACAAAACTAACTACAAGAACACATAAAATCTTTCGCACAATTGCTATGGTAAATTTAGTTATCAAAGACGATGTTTCTACAAAAATAATTAAGGGTGCGTTTGGTACACCGTAATGGGAATCAAGGAATGATTTTCATTCCATTAATTATGTTTGTTTAGAACTCTTCACTTTCAAAACTAGAAATGATATCCAAATATGTTCTATACTTGATAGTTACCAAATTGGTAGGATATGATAGTTTCATTCTCGGGCCCACATTTTTCCTCACATTATTAACAAGAAAATCAAACATGACAAACAAACCAAACAACAATATTTGATTTGATTACTTAACTAATATCTATTCCCATTCCATCTTATTCCGAAACTCATACCGATTGTGATTCATAAGAGCAAACCAAACGGACCCTCAGTCTCGTATTGACAAGATTAAATGTGTGTTTGTCTTATCTTATTTTGTTAGCTTATTAATTTGTTATGAAAAAAGTATGTTTATAGTGAAGGACTAAAGATCAAATGAGAAGAATCCTTAAAATAAAAAGGATGAGAAATAATTATAACTACACATAGAGATGCATCAATTTAAATTAGACGCATCTAAATCTTTTAGATGCATCATAATATATTTTCTTGCTAAAAATTAGATGCATATACATATATTAGATGCATTTCATCAAGTTAAACGAATCCTATGTATTTTTCTTCCTCTGCAGGTCAAATTTGTTGCTAATACTAATTTGCATTGTTTTCACTTCAAAATCACTTTCGAAACTAATTGTGATGCATCTAAATGAATAGAGATACATCTAATTTAAGTCGATGCATCTCAAATATACAATTATACTTATTTCTCATTATTCTCATTTTAAGTTTTCTTCTCGTTGAATCCTTACTATAGTGAAGTCCGAATAAACTTATAAGCTATGGTTTATGAGAAAGGTTGTAAATTTATGAGAAAGGTTGTAAATAAAGTGTACGAACAGGGATGTGTTTGTACTGTATGTTTAAGTTTGATGATCATATGAACAAATACAAAAGCTTGAATCGACATGATTTTTTTGAATGTGTGTATTCATTCAAAAAGTAAGTGTTGTTGACAGAGGCGGAGCCAGAGTGTTTTCCTTGAGGGGGCATATTTNTCGTCACTGATATTAATGGTTACCCGACAAAGGGATTTACTTCACTAATTGGTTGCTAATGTACGATGGATACCGAAGGATTGTCTTTAGCTTACCAACGGAACTTCGTCCGTCACTAATCCATCAACTTCTTTGACAAAATACCGACGAAATCTCTCATGTGTCGCTAGTCTGTCAGTATTCCGTCGGTTTAAGTAATGGTTTGCAGACGGAATTTCGTGTGTCGGTAGTCTGTCAGAAATATGTCGGTGTTCCATCGGCTAGTTACTGGCGGATTTATTTCTGTAATTAAATCCGTTATTGTTGCCTTGTTTTCTAGTAGTGACATGTTCTTATTTGATGTTAAATAATGTATCTTAGTTTACCAAATCTTAACCTGATTATAATTAGTTCAATAAATGCAATTCCGGAACACTTCTTTCATCATATTTGCTCGACTATCTAGCTTGAATACATGATCTTGTAGTAGTCCAAATATGCAAAATAATATGGCAAATATGATGGTCAAGAAGAGTTTTCAGATGATATGGATTTTAAGCATATGTATTGTATGTGAGAAAAATTACACTATGACATCTCGAATAAGATGGGCTCGATTATTTTACAACCACATCCACATAAAAGGAGGGTCAAGCTTTGATATATTGTTTTGGTTTTATAAAATACTCCTCAATATAAAAAGCCCAATCCAATAAGATGGGCTCGATTCTTAGCCTATATATAGTCGTATTTGGTTGCAGAGTATGGATCTAGTGAGAAGAATTATTGAAATGAGAAGAATGAGAAAAAATTGTGGCCACATATTATAAATAAGAAAAGAGAAATAATAGGGAGATGCATCTATTTTTGTGAGTGCATCTAATATTTGTGGTTGTGGTTTCTTCTCATTCTTCTCATCTTATTTATATTTCTCATTTGATGTTCGTAAGTCTTGCAATTGGGCACATAGAAAGAATTATCTACGAAGGTAACTCAATGTGGCATCGCTCCATCTTCAGCCAAAGGAAGCTTTAACCGATAAAAGGTGTGTTTAGTTTGATGTTTGTTCTCGAGTTTTTTTTTTTTTTTTTTTTTTTTTTTNCGAATATGGGCTTTGGTTAATTTATTGATTATTACTCCGTATATAATAAATATACTAATACCGTAGTAATTATAATAGTTGTAAATTTCTGACGTTATATGCTTCTTCAATCTTAAAAGTGTTTAAGGTTTTGATAAAATATCATACACTGTAAAAGTTATTCAAAAATGGCAATTAATATAATTTCATCAATTTGCATTACATTTCGTATGTTAATTCCTGTGAAGAGTATTTTCAAAATTCCTCACTTTGTTGAATTATGGCTGGATAGTATTTCATGAGAAGAGTAATTTATGTTTTAAGGGTATATTTGTAATTTGGTAACTTCCTTTCCTTTCCTTGCAACTTATAATAAAAACTCAAGAACACAAATAAAAATAACCACTTTCTTCACAGTGTCATTCCCTACTTTCCCCTTCCCATCCCCTTCCATTCTTTAAAAATTGACTTGAGAACAGAGCGTAATACTTTGTATTTAGAGCACAAGGTATCATGGTGTTATGGGCTCAAAGTTATCATGGTGTACTTTTTTATTTTGTTTTATTTATTCTATTATTAAAGCGGTATTTTTGTTTTTATAGCATTATAGGGTATTTGCTGACATGACGAGGTTATAACCTAACACTGAGTGTAACCGTACAATATATATAAAACGAGTTAAGTAAGTTTTCAGAGATCCCCGTTACTCGATTTATAAGTACCTCAAACTCACTCTGATATTCGGCCACGGTACCCATCTACAAGAGCTTAGATAGTGCGTCCCAATCGCTGTTGCCCGATGCCATGAACAGTATCTCAAAGAAAGGAATTTTTTTTTCCTGATGAACAGTAGCCGTGAATAGTGATAGATGAACATTTTTTTTTTTAATTGGAACCCTAATTTGGTAGCTCTCTCAACGAGGACTTTCAATGAAAGCACTAATTGATACGACCCGGTTATGGGTTGTATCGAGAGAACACACTACTTTTAGCGTGTGCGAGCTCAGAACTAGAGATTTGCTTATCTTAAACTTTGATTGATTGATTATAATAAATGATTACAAGAATATTTAGGGTAAACCCTAAGTCCTAAATAGGCCATGGGCTCGGGCCCAGGCGTATCACATAAATTTCACTTATGAACATATTGATGCAGGAAATGTGATGAATGAAGCCCACAGAAAAATCCTATTAAGAGATATGTGAAAGATTTATGTGTTGTTTGTTATGTAGGTTTTGACCCACAAGAATGAAATGGGCCCCAATAAAACAAGTTTGGTTCACGGATTGAGGATTGAAGTAATGAAACGATTGCAAAAAGTAAATCCGGTCTCAAGTGGTGGGTATTAAGAAAAAGTACATGGTGTTTATGACTAATGTGTATTATCAACTAGTTCTAACAACGTATTCTTATTTTTATATTTAAAAGATAATAAATTTTATTTTTATTTTCAATATTAATAAATTAAACCAAATAATTTTTATTATAAATTACATTTTATAAATACAATTTTTCTCTCCTAAACTAACCTCAAATTCAAATCCTACACAAAATTCAAATCCCAATCCAACCCCCACTTATAAACCAAACAGAACCCTTAAATTTCAAACTCTTGAAAGAAGAGATGAGTTGTCTTTTCATCATGCAAACCTTGGGACTCACAAAAGCCAAAACTAAACTTTATACATACGTATATGCATAAAAAAAATACTGTAATGTATAAGTCTTTTAACTAAAAAAGAAAATACATAGATGACGTCATATCAATCTTCCAATTCTCCAATCACGCAACAACATTTAAGAGTTCATTTTCAATTGCCCAATCACATGAACCAATTTAAGTATTGATGAGGTCGGTCGAAGTTTTTTTTTTAGAAAGTCAACAATATATAAATAACCACAAAAGAAAAAAGATTGTACAATACATGGCGCCCCACGTCATTTAACAAGCTAAATAAGAGATTTGATAATCATAATGTCAAAAGAATTTTATTTCGTACGCACTTAGAAACAAGTATAGTCATCAATTTGTCACACCTAATGTCTTACCACAAAAATATAGGTGCTATAAATTGATCTACAGTAGTCAAATTATAAATTTCCCTCCACAATGTATGTACGTTTCTTTTCCTTTTCTTTTCTTTAAAAGTGAATATTGATATAGTTGTTTATATATTTTCAGCTTATATCAACGTAAAAAATTTAGAAACACTTGTAAGTGAAAATATTAAATATAATTTTACATTTAAATAGTGTGTAGAAAAGAAAGCGAGCAAATGACATATTTGCTAAAAAAAAGAAAGAAATTGCATATTTGCAGAGATATGGCATATAAAAAAACCAGCTATGCTACTACTAGTATATGCCAACTCCTTTGCAGAGACATGGATATTTGCAGAGATACAAACTCCTTTGGGTATGTGTCATACTTTAAAATTTTGCTATCGAAAAGATGTTTACAATACGAATATATGACTAATGAAAATTCGTGTTCGGGATGTTGATAGTTATTAACATATGGTTTACCAATCCCGTCGTCAAGTCAAAATCTAAACATACAACACTATCTAAGCAAAAGCAATATGATGTAAGAAAATAGCAGACTGGAGGACTCCAGCAAATATGTGAATCAAGCAAATGAACATTCTGAATCCTGCCAAAAAATAACAATAACATGTAGAGATGAGAAACCAATCAACCATTCAACAATCTGATAGATATTTAGTGATTACAAAGAAAGAGAGAGAGAGAGAGAGAGAGAGAGGAAAAAAAAAAAAAAAAAAAAAAAAAAACCTTGTTTGTAAAGATGACTAACCAGTCTGGATCAATATCAGAGACAATCTGTATGAAGTCACGTGTTGCTGTGGGTACGTAGTTACTGAACATGACATACGAGGGCTTTTGCTCCAGTGAACTCGATGGATGCAGATTAATCTGCAAATTGAAATATAGAATAAGAACATAACACGTTGAAAATGAGAAAAATGACATTATTTTATTGATATAGCTAGTTTAAAGAACAAGACAGAACCTTTTCCCCTTTCTTTGTGGTATAGAAATGGCCTTTTTGACATTACTTTCGTAATCATTGGTGCAAGCATCATTATAAAGGTCTAGTTGCATTGCAATTGAAGCAATTTTTTCTTTAAGAGCTTTCCCACGTTCAAGTGCTGCCTGATTAAGGTAATTTTTCTCACACCATTTGTCATCAGAATCGCCTATCACAAGTAATGAACATATATATAACATGTATATATTTGTACCTAGAAGCATTGAAGCTACAGTTATAGCTCCATCCAAACATCCCAACACATGCCCTGCTATGACAATCAGTCAATCACTGCAACAGCGGGCTCTAATGGGAATTTGCATATTTTATATCCCAATTCCGTCAACTGTCCAGATGCATCTAAAGCTCCTAATTTTGTCAAATCGGATATAGATGATTCCAGATTTGCAGAATCCGGAGGTTTTATAAACTGAAACTTCTGAACATCCTCATCTAAGACCTTTTTCAGCAAACAGACAACGCAATGGAGCTTGCACCTACCAAAAGGCGGGGATATAAGCTGCTCAAGTGCTTTCCATACATCTTCAGTATACATTCTGTAGCATTTCAATGGCTTATCAAAGCTGCCTCCAAGTGAGGTTCTTCGAACACAAATTATCATAGAGATACGAGTCTTCATAACATACTCGACGCCAAGCATTAGATATAGATCATATATCTGAATTTCGGTGTAACCCGAGTCCATGACATATTGAACACCTTCAATACTAAACGAGGTTTCTGCAATGTGAGTCGCAAAAAGAACCTTCCTTACCACACAACCATCCGAAGATGGAGCAGATTTGTACATCTTAGGAGGGGTACTTAAAGATGAATGCAATCTAAAAAGTTCTACTGAGCTCATACGCTTCCCTCTGAGTTGTAAAGACACATTTATCTTAGGGAGTTTTTTGACAAAGTCTTCATACATCATTTCAACATCACTTTTACATGGCAGAAACACGACGATGTTTCCGCCAGTTCCACAAGTAGCGTCGAGCAATTCTTCAAACTTATTTGAAGTTGCATCATAATAATTCGTAATGCAATTCTCTTCTAAAGACTCTTCTGTTTCATATATTCGATTATATGTAACGGAAAACGCATTGAAATACAACTTAAACTTCCTGAATTCACCAACTGAAGTGATGATGACAGCTTGAAGATCATCCCTCATTTGCAGGGCTTTCTTTAATAAGGCAAGAAGAGCATCAGTCCATAAACTTCAAATAAGCTTGAAGAATTGCTCGACACTACTTGTGGAACTGGCGGAAACATCGTCGTGTTTCTGCCATGTGAAAGTGATGTTGAAATGATGTACGAAGACTTTGTCAAAAAAACTCCCTAAGATAAACGTGTCTTTACAACTCAGAGGGAAGCGTATGGGCTCAGTAGAACTTTTTAGATTGCCCTCATCCTTAAGTACCCCTCCTAAGATGTACAAATCTTCTACATCTTCGGATGGTTGTGTGGTAAGGAAAGTTCTTTTTGCGACTCACATTGCAGAAACCTCGTTTAGTTCAATATGTCAGTGGACTCGGGTTACACAGAAATTCAGATATATATGATCGAATGCTTGGCGTCGTGATGTTATGAAGACTCGTATCTCTAATATAATTTGGTAAGTAACGTGCTGAAAACATGCTCACTGTAAAGACAGATTTCAACAAGGTTTTGTAACTTTTGGATATAGAAGAGGGAGAGATGAAAAGAGTGAAACTCGCATACGTTGTGGGCGAGTTTTTAGGAGGTAAAACATCCTGCTTGGTTCGCCAATGACTTGATCTTCACTCAATGACTTGGTGCCCTCCAAAAAATAGTGATTTATAGATGGTTTCGAATTTTGATGCGTAAAAAATAGGGTTCAATCTAACTTTAAAACACGAACTGCTTATAAAGCGCCAACCTTTTAAACCGGAAAGCATAATTACACCAGGTAAAAGCTTTTGACGAATTTTTTATAACTTCAAATTCATGAAGTAACTTTCAATCAAAACTGTACTTAAGCCATGAAACTTACTTACCGATCAGTCCATTCCACCCAAGACAAGGTCATTCCAAACCGCACCTTGAAAAACAAAAGTAAATGTAGTCAAAATTTTCAAACCGTCTTCACGTTAGCAAAAGTTAACCCATATAAAATCTGTAAACGCATAAAAAATTTAACAATACCAGCACTGAACAAGCAAAATAAAATCAGTAACAAGATGTAAATATCATACCTACATCGTCGTCATATTCATCAGCTCGCAACAAAAAAAATTGTTGCACCATTTCGGTTCCGCTTTCCCCAAGATACAGAGTGACAAACTTTGCTCTCCTACATACACAAGAAGAGGTAATGAGAAGCGTTTGTAGTCATATTAAACTAAAGGAATCGGAAGGAAATACTAAAAAGNTACCATACTTGTCCAAAAAATTACTTTTGAGTATCGAACTTTTTTTTTCCTTATTGGGGTACTAAACTTTCATTTTTGGCCTCTTTTACGCACTTTGGGACACTTTTATGACATTTTTGCCCCTGGATTTCCAAAATTTTGAGGGGCAAAAACGTCCCAAAGTGCGTAACAGAGGTCAAAAATGAAAGTTTAGTACCCCAATAAGGAAAAAAAAAGTTCGATACTCAAAAGTAATTTTTTGGACAAGTATGGTACGTTTTGAAAGAATTAACCCAAACAATTTTGGTGTCTTGGTTTGTTGTTTTGATTCGAACGACTCAACAAAACCAAAGGAAGGAAAACTCTTGTTCAAAACAAAACCAGGAGTGTACTTGTGTGTTTTACTATGACACAACAAGGGAAAGAAAGAAGGAAAGTCGACTGAAAAGATTGTGTATTATTTTGATACACAAAGAAAAGGAAAGAAGAAAGACGCGCAGGAAATACTAGGCGTTGCTTGGATTATAGAAGGTTACCGGTACAAGAAGAAAGAAAGAAAGACGTTGGCAATACTAGGAGACAACAACAAAATTGAAGAATACACGCGACTTGATCACTCGCTGCATAGAAAGAATACCGAATAGGATTCTGGAAATTTGTTGACATACGGTGTGGAAAAGGAAAAGAACGAAGGAGTAGTATTGTGAAACAACGAAAGTAGGACACAAGCAACAGCGGAACGACAAACAAAACACTTTTGTTTAGACGTTGATAGATACCGTAGGATAAAAAAAATAAAAGCAATTGAATTGCTGTTTGGCAGAAAGAATACCGTGAGTATTTGTGAAGGAAAAGACTTGGAAGAAAGGAAACAACGACAACAACCTGAAGTTGATCGTGGCCAAAACACTTAGGGTGATTTGGAGGTTAAGCCGAGGCATAACAAGGGCCTAAGGCAAGTAGTAGGAACCAAGTCGAAAGGAAAAGGTAGGAAGGAAACAACGTGATATTTGGAGACGAGGAAAGAAACAAACGTGGTTGATATCATTCATAGTATCGACACACAAGTGGGAACGCATAACATACGAGGTCACAAATTCCAAAACTTTGGATTTCAAGTTATACTTTTAGTATAGATATTTACTTTATTACTAGGAAATCCCGAGAACTATATTGATCCCGTATTACTAAGATTCCCGGAAAACTATTTCTGTTCCCGTAGAAGTAAGAATACCATATTGGTTAGAATTCCCATACGAATTAGGAAGTGAAGATCATAAACTCATACAACATGTCTGGTGATGACGCAAATACCAATACTAACAATATAGTGAAACCCGTAACACCTATTGCTCAATATCAATGCCCTAAACTTAAATCCACAAACTACACCGTTTTGGACAGTAGAACTTTTTAGATTGCACTCATCTTTAAGTACCCCTCCTAAGATGTACAAATCTTCTCCATCTTCGGATGGTTGTGTGGTAAGGAAGGTTCTTTTTGCGACTCACATTGCAGAAACCTCGTTTAGTATTGAAGGTGTTCATTATGTCAGTGGACTCGGGTTACACGGAAATTCAGATATATGATCGAATGCTTGGCGTCGTGATGTTATGAAGACTCGTATCTCTAATATAATTTGGTAAGTAACGTGCTGAAAACATGCTCACTGCAACAACCATAATCAATCTTTCAGCTGGCATTGTGAACCAAGTTATATAATCTCGATATTACTTTCTAGAAAATAGAAGGACCAAACTAGTAGAATTGAAAGTTTGTAACTGCCTCAAATTCTGGCAGCATTAGCGAAGGGTTGTGACCCTTTGATCACACCCATTCGAACCAAACAGAACCAAGGGACGCACCCTTTATGTGAACAGATGCGATGGTTCAAACGTGACCATTCGCTTAGTATAAATATTAGAATTCCTGTAACATTACAATGGTTAGAAAAATATAAGTTATCTTGTTTATATTGTTTGCAATTCTGATTTCTATTCACACATCGATCCATACATAAACATACACGACAGGAACTTTGGGACAACATTTGGCATCAAGAGCCTCGTTTGGAACATCTCGTTACAGCAACATTTTCGAAACAGAAACCTTGTAAATTTTCTGTACCGAGACAGAAACCCAAAAACCAAAACAAAAAACCCACGCTGAGTTTGTTTTTCAGGAAACAACGCATACCTTCGAACCTTGTTAACACTAGAAGGATTGCGGTAGATAACTTAGGGACATAAGAAAGAATTGTACAACTTTCTTTGTGTCGAAATTGCAAACAGAAAAGGATACCGAAACAATTTGGGTTAATTCTTTCAAAACGTACCATACTTGTCCAAAAAATTACTTTTGAGTATCGAACTTTTTTTTTTTCCTTATTGGGGTACTAAACTTTCATTTTTGGCCTCTTTTACGCACTTTGGGACACTTTTATGACATTTTTGCCCCTGGATTTCCAAAATTTTGAGGGGCAAAAACGTCCCAAAGTGCGTAACAGAGGTCAAAAATGAAAGTTTAGTACCCCAATAAGGAAAAAAAAAGTTCGATACTCAAAAGTAATTTTTTTGACAAGTATGGTACGTTTTGAA